>WBNQ01049335.1:0-13252 GCA_013401375.1 Spizella passerina | reverse complement strand
ATGCACACTGGGTTTTGGGACAGGTTCCCAGATNCAGAGATGCACACTGGATTTTTGGACAGGCTCCCAGAGATGCACACTGGATTTTGGGACAGGCTCCCAGAGATGCACACTGGGTTTGGGACAGGACCCCAGCAGACACACACTGGATTTTGGGATGGGCTCCCAGCAGACACACACTGGCAGCAGCAGCACCTGGCCCTGACCCTGCTGTGCTCCCTCAGTGCTTCTCACTGGGCTCTTCCAGCCCTGCTCCCATTTCACAACAATGTGCTTCTGCCAACACCACCAAAGGCATGTCAGCAGTAGCTCAAAATGTAATTTTCTTGTCATGTACTGTTGCCTAATTATTTATATTGCTTATTAGAAATATGGATAATTTAACATAATCTGCTGGGGATTAAGGCAGAGACAACCATACTTTACATTCATTTCAAACAGAAAAAACAGAAACGAGGGCTGTGAAAATCACCTGGCAGTCAGTGTGTGACATCTCTGTTACAGCTCTATTTCTTCTGCCAGGCAGGTCTCTGTTTATTTCCTTACTTTCACATGTCTAGAAAGAAGGATTGGGAGAAACAGTTAGATCCAGCCTTTGTATTTAGCATAGTAAATCATGTGGTTCAGTTGCTTTGCCATCATTATTTCACTGAACCAAATTTATCCCGATGCATGTACACTGATTTAAACCAGAAATTAATTTAGCCCATAACTTTTTTTAAACACAAAAATACTCAAGCTGGGTGGAACTACAACTATAATTGGAGTCAGAGTCTGAAACAAAAACATTAAAGGCCAAATTCTCCTTAGAGGACCTGACCTTAGACATCTCATGTCCACATTAAAAAATAGAAAGGAAAAAAGCATGGTCTATTGTCTCTTAAACTGGAATATATGATGTCATACCAGGACTCCAAAGTAACTCCCAGTGAGTAAACATTATCAACAAAGAACTGTGTGTATATGACCAAGAATATTTTAATAACTGAAAATTACTGCAACACAGGAGATATGGAAGACCCTGTAGGAGGATTTGAAAAGCCATTTGAAATGTTTCAGTCTGTGTATTCTCTAAGGGCTCTATTTGAAATAAATATTCTATTGGCATGTCAAACATCATCCAGCTTGTGGAGTCCCTGGGTGTCCCTGGGTACTCCTGGGTGCCCCTTGGTACCCCTGGGTGTCCCTGGGTGTCCTTGGGTGTCCCTGGGTGCCCCTGGGTGTCCTTGGGTGCCCCTGGGTGTCCCTGGGTGTCCCTGGATGTCCCTCTGTC
This sequence comes from Spizella passerina, assembly GCA_013401375.1. Lineage (NCBI taxonomy): Eukaryota > Metazoa > Chordata > Aves > Passeriformes > Passerellidae > Spizella > Spizella passerina. Next base: position 11,979 of record WBNQ01049335.1, on the reverse strand, counting down.
TTTGAGTCATGTCAGCTTAAACTAATACAACTAAGGGCTGGAATTTATAGCAAAACAATTTAAAGGTACAAAAAATGTAATTATTTAATGTCATTATGCAAAAGGTTGCATTTGGGGAAGGAAAAATTAAATCTGTGGAAATTCCAGATAGAAGAATTACAGTGAGAGAAATCCTGACAAGATGAAAGAGAAAACCGTGCTTAGTGGGCATCTGGTTTAAGTTGCTAAATCAGCCGCGTCTGGATAAACAACAGTGAGTGTCACAAGGCAGCCTGGGCTGCAGCAGGCACAGCCTCAGCGTTTCTGGGATGCAGTGGCACTCGGGTGAATCCTGCTGAGGACACTGGGAGCCAGCTCCAGCAGTGAGGAGGAAGAGGAACAGGGAAAATCCCAAGCACCTTCCCATAAGCCACCCGAAGAACTTGTCCCACGAGGCTCAGGTGTTTGTTTCCATCAATACCACCCTGTGTACACAAAGCAGCAGCCCATGCCTGGACCTGCTGGCAGCAGGAGAGCAAAACAGCCGCGGGAATGAGACCTGTGTCAGGACTTGCTCTCGCCCCATGGTGCTGCAGCCAAGGCAGGGGTGAAATATGGGCAGCCAGCCCCCATTCCCAATGGAAGGGCCTGGTTCATCTTATTTTGGTTGGGTTCAAAGCCTTAAGATATTTCAGTGATGGCAATTATGGGGTTTTGTTCTTTACCTTTGTGACTGGAGTTTAAAAACTGACTCCCAGTATTCCCTTTCCTTCATGAAGCCTGGATTTCTTGTAGGAGACAGGAGGGTTTCTGTTGGTTTCTACATTTACATGGTGGCAGAGGCCAATGCACCCTCTGCGGCCCTGTGTGTGCCCAAGGAGTTTGATCTGGTTTGTGAGGCTGGCTGAGATGGCAGAGCGTGCATCATCCTGGCAGGAGCAGCTGTGCCCTCTGTGCCCATCGCACGTTGGACAGACCCCGGGCAGGATGGAGCCTGAGCTCGTGTCCAGGAACCAGCTGGACCCTTCTGAGGGATCACGTTTACAGAAACACTCCAGTCTTGCCAAACAGAACAAAATCCTGAGCTAGCTGGCCAAGAGCTGGGTGAATACCACTGCCAAGTATTCCTTTGACTAGTTTGTTTCCATCAGCTTTGAGTCATGTGTGCTGTGTCTTCATTCCTCATCTGGCTGCATTCTTCAGTCAATTCAATTATTTTTAACATCACTTATTTAACTTTTGTTCTTGTAAGCATTTCTTATTTCTGTTGCTAGAAACAGCGATATTGACATTTCTGAGGTTGCTGTGTTTGCTCAGTCCCTGGATCTGAACGCTGGTTTGTGATTCCAGCAGGGCGGTTTGTGATCCACGGCGTCCTTGCCCAGGGATGACAGCCCTGCTGTAAATGCTGGTGATTTACTGCCTTGTTTTGTGAGTGGCCTAGTCAGGGCTTGCCATGTGAGAAGCTTTTGCCCTCTGGAATGGATCAGACCCACCTGGGGGTAAATGCAGCTTAGAGAGAGGCAGGCATTCCTTTGGGAACATCCCAGCTGGGAACTTTCCTACAAAAAGAGGAGAGGAAAACAGAACCTAGCGCCAGGTCACTCCTTCCCTTCCCTGCTCCTGAGATGGTCTGGGCTCGCTGTTCATGCTCCTCCTCATTGCAGCCCTTGCTGTGGAGGGGATCAATGGACCCAAAGGACAGAAAGCTGTGGGAAGGGGAGCGTGTGATGGGGCGCAGCAGAGCTGATTCGCTGGGAAAATGCAGAGCTGGGATTGATCTGGAGATCCAGAAGCAGACAGAGGTGTGAACGAGCACCTGCACAATAACATTGCCCTCCCTCTGCATTTCCTGGGGGGCCAACAATAGGAAATGGGATGAAAAAAATCTCCTGGGGGGCTGACAAAATGAAATGGGATGCAAAACTTGGAAGGGTGGGGGTGGATTTTAAAAATCAAAAGGTAGATAGATCAAAACTAGAAGCTGAACAAGAGTGGTTTCCTGGGTTTGCATCATTCTTGTGGCTGCCTGGGATCTCTGAGTATTGTTTTTACCTTTCTGACAATTCCTGCTGTAATTCCTGTCACTCCTGAAAATTCTGCTGTAATAATGGAGAGAATATAAGCAGACATTGACATGCAATGGAGAATTTTTTTGTTTTGTTTTGCTGTCTTTAAGCAGGTTTTAAAAGCCTTCACAAGCAACAGGGATTCAAAGCCATATTCTCAATGTTCTATTTCCCATTTCATATATTCCTATATTTCATATGATCCATTCTGTGCACAGTTACGACGTGAAGCTGCATTTAAGGCAACATAAAAGAATAAAAAGTAGCAGAGATTTGTGAAGTGCCATCATGTATGTGCTCAAATACATTTGGTATATATACATGTGTATCTGTATCATGTCTATCCGCAGTTCCCAGCACTCTAAAGCCCTGATCTCTGCCTTTCTTATTATACACATGGGTTCAGACAGTTCAGATTTATATTATTTAACATCTCCTTTACATACACACAAATTATACCTAATTTGTCTTTAATTACTGAAAGCATATTTCCTTGAAATTGTGTAGTTCCATTCCTTCTCCTTCACCTGGCTAAAAAGCCTTTTAGGTGAAATGCTGGTTTGTGGGAAATCACTGAAGCCGCAGTAACACAGCAACCAGCAATTAAAAATAAGCTGATGCAAACAACCAGAACAGCAAATGTAATCAAAAGCCAGACCTGACACTCTGCATTCTATGGATTTTTTCTGATCCTATTGGGAGCAGTTGAATTTGCCTTGCCCTTTCCTTCAGGCTTTCTGTGGTTCTTATTAATTAGAATTTGTGCTTATAAATTGCTGTTTAAAAAAAACCTCTTCAGCTTTGGCTTTTTAGTTTTGGGGTTTGTTTTTCCTCCTCCTTGCAGCTCCCCAGCAAATGCTGCAATTGTTTACCCACAGTCGGTTTAAACAAGGATGGACTGATGCTTGAGATTGTGCTATAAGACATTTTATTTAAATTGAATTGTGATCATGGTTTTTCGGTGCTGCTGGTTGGGTGGTTGATTCCTTTCTCCGTGGAGACAGTGGCAAGGGAGGGTTCCTTCATTTCAGGCATGGCAAGCACTGTTCGGTCCTGGCACAGGGGTGGAGGGTCTGGCTCAGACTCAGAGAGAACAAACCAGGCAGCAGGAGCAGCTCTGGACTGGGCAGCCAGGGGCCAGCTTCCAGCCTTTGCAGCTCTCTCTTAGTGAATTCAGTTGTGCACCCATTGCAGCTTCTCTGCCTCCCAAAGCTCAAAATGTTCGACTCCAGGCTCCTGGAGTGCTGTTTTCCCAGAGCACAGCTGNTGCAAATATTGCTTGTCCCACCAGCAAAACGTGTGGAAAATCATATTGTGTCATATTATGTGCCAGTGCCACAGCAGCATCAGGCCCAAGGACCAGGAATCCCAGAGCTTCCCATGGAGAAACACTTATCTCTGAAATACTTACACCAAACATTTATCCCTGAAATAACTACACCGAATTCAGGTCTGGCCAGCGAGCAGGCAGCCCCAAAGAAGGTGCCAGTACTTCAATTCCTAATTCAGGTCTGGCCAGCGAGCAGGCAGCCCCAAAGAAGGTGCCAATACTTCAATTCCTAATTCAGGTCTGGCCAGCGAGCAGGCAGCCCCAAAGAAGGTGCCAGTGGCTCAATTCCTACATCTGCTGAATCAGTGACCAGCAGGCCCAGCACGCTCAGGGCAGCAGACAGACCCTTGGTGCTGACGAGGAACCCAAGGAAATGAAAAGGTGTTATCACCTGGAGGTTATGGCTGTTGACGTGCACAGCTATTGGTGTTGTGCAAACAATAAATTTGGTTGCAATGCAACAGCAGAAAATTCTCAGCGTGAAGTCAGAGAGAAGAGTTATTGAGAGGTCTTGCCAGGATTTGAAAAGAAGAAAGGAGTTTCTAAGGGAGAAAAACAGCTTGAGGGAAAGTCTAAATTTAGAAATAGGTCTCCATGTTTAATAAGATAAATATAAGGCTGAGTCAACAGTAAATATATCCAGAGATTAATGATGAAAGTAGAGCAGACACGGAGGAATCACATTCTCACAAGTCAGGAGCACTGGGAGAGCTCTCAAAGGAACAAAGGCTGGTGGGCAGGACCCAGATCTGTTCCCTGCTGGAGCAGANTTAGAAATAGGTCTCCATGTTTAATAAGATAAATATAAGGCTGAGTCAACAGTAAATATATCCAGAGATTAATGATGAAAGTAGAGCAGACACGGAGGAATCACATTCTCACAAGTCAGGAGCACTGGGAGAGCTCTCAAAGGAACAAAGGCTGGTGGGCAGGACCCAGATCTGTTCCCTGCTGGAGCAGAGGTGTGCCCCATGAGTGTCTCACACATATAAAGTGTTATATAAACATTTGCATTTTAAGGAAGAAGCAGCGCTTCATGGTGTGAAGGCAGTGAAAGTGAAGGTCAGGGATCAGACACGAAGGTCTGTTCCACCTCCACAGAATAGCTCATCAGTTTGTGTGTTTCATTTTGCAAGTGTACCCTCAGCTATTGTTTCTTTCTATTAGGAAAAGATAGTGATCTCAGTCTCCTCATAGCTTGTACAGAAAAACAATCTTATTCAGCTGTAGCTTTGCTGTGGCCACATTTTCCACCAGTCCTGTGGTTTAGCTCCATTGACTTTACTGCAGCAATGTTTTCTCACTCTGGCTGAGGATCAGCTTTGGCGCTTTGAGTTTTTGATGTAAAATATTTCCAGAATGAAAGGTATTGTCCTGGTGTGTTACAGAGGGTAGTAATGAATACTTGCTGCTCTAAATGCTGCTGGATCAGGCTCTGGCTTCAACGCCTGTTTATTCTGGGGACATGCTGACTGAAGCATTTCATGGAACCTGTTGGTTGACAGAGAGGGACAGAGCTGAGGGGGAATGTTTGCTCTGGCTGTTTATCTTCCCTGTGCTCTACAATCCGTTCATTCCTCTCCTCAGCTGGGATGGATGGAGCACAAGTGCAGTTCCTGCTGCTGCTCAGGATGGAGCAGAGTGGCTCTGGATGGAGCAGAGTGGCTCTGGATGGAGCAGAGTGGCTCTGGATGGAGCAGAGTGGCTCTGGATGGAGCAGAGTGGCTCTGGTTGGAGCAGAGTGGCTCTGGATTGAGCAGAGTGGCCCTGGATTGAGCAGAGTGGCTCTGGATGGAGCCTGCCCGTGCCCCCTCTCCCTGCCTGGTGGCACCTGGCTGTGCAGGCACTCAGGATGCTCCTGCTCCAGCCCTGGTTGTTCTACTCCTCTCACACAGCCTCCTTCTCCCACAGGCTGGCTGTGCATGCATCACCTGAAACTGCAGAACTGAGATTTCACCTCTGAATGGACATGTTGGTCCAGATATTTAGGGAAAAAACAAAAAAGCCAAATCTGAGATTTAAGGGTGTTTTTATGCAAGGCAAAACTGAATGTTTCTTTTTCAGGCTTCTTAGCAACTGCAGAGCAGAGGGTGGCTCCCTTTTCTCATTGCCCTCACAGGGTCGGTGCTCCCTCAGATGGGACTGTGCTGTGAGCCAGAGCCCTCCCTTATCTCACTGGGAGCTAAAGCTCAGGGGGCTCTGCTTAAGCATCTGTGTCCTTATTCTGGTGGCAGAAGAATCTTTTCCTGTTTGTACCTAATGAAATGTCTCATGATCCAAGACTGGCCTGTAACCTCCATTTATGATTTGGCACATTAAATGTGTGTCAAATGTATGCTGTCCCTTATACAGGTCTGTTTGCCTTCTCCTGGTTTGTTATTCCCCTAATCTAAACCACAAAACAGTTTTTCTGAAAAGTTTACTGTGGAGGAGCCTAAAGACTCTTGGTCTATTAAACTGCAGGGGAAACGGAATACTGAATTAGAAGTGGAAGGTGAACCAGGCAACAACAGCCTGCAGCCAGGGGAAACAAACCCACCAAAATCAAGGTGGGTTTGATTTTTGCTTCCAACTTGAATAAAAGAATAAGGGACCCAAGAGATCTTTAATGAGGAAGCAAGGGGTGAAGTGTATTTCTGGGGAGAGGTTGGTATCGATCATCAAGGGCTGCTTTGTCTGTGCACTTGTGCCATCTCAGTGCTCTGCACAGGTGCCATATTTGTTGACACAGCTACATTTAATAGGCCTGCTGCTGAATAAAGAGTCAAATATTCTAAAAATCAGCCCAGGTCATTTGTGGTGTAAAAACCTGGAATGTAGTGAATGCTGTGATAAGATTCTGGTGAAGATAGGGAAGGATTCAACTGAATTCTCCTCAGGGCATTTCTTTGGAAGTTCCACTTCTATTTTGCTTCTCATGTTGTAAAAATATCTGCAGATTTGAGGAGTGTGCTGGTTTTCCATTTGGCTGGAATGTTTGATGCTGTTTTCATACTGATTGGCAAGACAAGCCCTGGTTGTTCTAGCAAGTTCACCCTAATGCTTGCTTATGCTGGAAAAAAGAACTTTATAAAGTTAAGAGTTTACAGGAGTTCCATAGGAAGCTAAAGGAGGAAATGTATTTTTCAGGAAAAATGAGACTTTGTTTTTTGAAAACTGAGCCATTTTCAAGGAACTGTGGCAGCTGGTGAGGCAGATCTCTGTGCAGCTCTAACCTGTTGGTGTTTCATGGTGCTGCATTGCATCCTGGTTCACAGTGGTCAGCCTTTAAAAAGGCACCTGAAAAACTTTCTAACAGGATTTATATATCAGATGAGTGAGGAACACAATGGCTTTTCTTGTAAGTGTAATGTGAACTTTGAGTTACTTGCATTATTTAGCTGTGGCATAAGCTAGACTGTGTCTGACTGGGTCCTGCAGGAAAGCTGTGGTAAATCTCTATATAACAATGTGGAACCAAGTAAAACTGTCCCAGAAATCATACAAGGAATAACCCATAGGCCACCAGGGAGCCTGGGCGTGTGATCTGACACAGCAGTGGCCAAAGGAGAGCTGAATCATCTCCCAGGATTTAGTTCCATGCCCTGAACAGGAGCTGCGCCTCCTCGGTGCCTGCAGTCACTTGTTAACATCAGCTGGAGATCTGCTCTTCAAATGCTCCATTTTCTGGTCTGGATTGTAAAATTCTGGTGGGTCTTTCAACATGCTGCCCTGTGTCTCTGAGGGAAGAAGGCAGCCAGGGCTGGGTGCTGCAGGGCATTCAGTGCAAGCTCTCAGCCAGCTCCAAGAGCCAGGGAGAGCAGAGCAGGCTTTGAAAAGCCCAGACCCTCGTCCTCACTTCCACTCAGCTCTGTCAGAAATTCACTGCAGCTTTTTCATGTCATCTCAGTAATTGAAACCAGCACCAAACCCCAACAGTTTCAGAGAGAAGAAATGAAAAGTGAAGACTCTTATCATGATACTAACTAGTTCTTCTTAGAAGGAGCAGCATTGTGAGTTTGTACTGCTGCCAGCAGAGGCCGAGGCCAGAGCAGTCAGGCTCTTCCATCTGCAGGACTCAGACTCGCTGATCACCAATGGAGCCTTTGAGTTACTCTCTGAAATGTGGTAACTTTTCTGAACTTGTTACCAAGCGACCCAGACTAGCCAGAACAAAGCAAATCCAAAAAAGCCAAGCCGTGTTAGAATAGAAATTAAAATGCTTAACCTTTTCAATGAAGAAAACTCCAAATTAGCTAAGACAGAACAGAAATAAAAGAACTTATAAACAAGTTCCCCTGCCCAGGCCTGGGCAGCAGCTCCTCCCCTGTGTTCCCATCACCTCTGAGCCTGGTGCTTGCTCAATCGTCCCTCTCAGGGCTCCTTGCTGTGCCTGTCTCTCTCCATTTGTCTGGCAAGTTCTTTCTTCTGCCCTGGAAGCTTCTGTCTGAGCAGCCTCAATTGCTGCTCAAGGGGAGAAGCAATTTCTCACTCCCTCCACAGGATTTCTTCAGACCCAGCCACTTGTTTTTTAAAGGCAAACAACACACAAACTAGCGACAAATCACACAGATACTGCCTGTCACAGAAATCCATAGCAAACTGAATAAAAATGAGATTTAAATGATCTCTCTGAAGTTCCACTGGGTGTTTATGGCATGAGCAGGATTAAAGGCAGTGTCCTTTGTCTGCTTTGTGGGCATGTTTCCTCTCTGAATAATGCCATGCTCTTGCCTGGAGTGCTTGAGAGCGAGAAGATTCTTTGCAAATTCTGTTTTCATTGGGAAGTCTGCAGGAATTTTCACAAGCTGTTCTGTGACACTCTGCAATGTCCACGTCCTGTCGAGCAGGGACATCCAGCACTTCAGTCCTGATGGTCTGGCCATTGTTCTGCGCAAAATGAGAACACCCACGGCATAAACACCTTGCTCTGGCCAGAGTGGGAACCTCATGAAATCCGAGCTTGCTTTGTTAGGGAAAGGCAAGGGAAGATATGTGTGCTGTGCTGCAGCCCTTGGTGTGTTTGGGACAAACTCCCCTGGCTTGTTCTGTGCCCGTGGCTGAGCGAGAGCAGCTGTGGTGCTGGGCTGCCAGCAGCAAGGAGCAGAAAAGGGCAGCAAGGAGCAGAAAAGGGCAGCAAAGAACAGCAAAGAGCAGCAAAGGGCAGCAAGGAGAAGCAAGGAGAAGCAAGGAGCAGCAAGGAGCAGCAAGGAGCAGCAAGGAGCAGCAAGGAGCAGCAGACTGCCCTGAGCAGCCAGGCTCTGAACCAGGTGCACAGCCTGTCAGAGCCTTGCTAAAACAAGTGAAAAATTAAATACACAGTTTATTGTTTCCCTTTCCTCTTCTAGTTTTTATCATTAATAAAGAAAAACACAACCAAACAACGAAACAAAAACAAACAAAAAACCCCAAAAACCCAAAGAACAAAAGGATTGGCAACTCCTGTAGTCTTTACAATGTGTGCAAACTCTTGCCATGAGGCTGTAAGCAATATATGAGCAGCCTGCATCTCACCACTTCTCTTTTGCTTTTCCTTTCACTGGCCCAGTAGGAGCAGCAATCCAACTGGATCAATGGGAACCCTGTATGTTTCCCATTCCATTGCCGTTTTTGATTCAGGACACTTTTACTTTGGCTCAGCACCTTACCCAGTGCATTTAAATCTATATTTAGCTTCTTGCTCGGGAGAAGCTCAGTCACACAAATCCCAGCTGCAGTAGATGTTTTGACACGCACGCTGTAAACCAGTGATTAGCAAGCTTTTTCTTAGTCCCCACAAGCCAAGATGAGTTATCCCACTGTGATTCTCTTGGTGAAACTGCTTGACATCATGGCATCCTGTGATGCCAAGTGGCCAAAAATTACAGGAACTGTAATTCATGGGCAAGGTGAGGACAGCTTTCAGGGAGATACCACAACATCCTGTCACTTTGGAAATTCTGGCTACATAGCTGGGGAGCTACAGCTTGCTTAACTTCTGGTTCTAATTCTGGCTCCCAGATGTGTGGCTGCAGCTGCAGAGGGCTAGCACGCGAATCTGCAGTGCCAGAGGGACCAGGCCATGCTGGGCTGGGTGATGCCAGCTGTGGCCTTGCACCTCAGAAACGCTGAACATGTCCCACTTCAGTGAAGAGACTTTCCTTCTCAACAGAAATGAGAAAAAGAGTTTTATTCTAAAAGCATGTGCAACTTAAAGTTTACTTCTCTGATGTGTCAAATGGAAAATACAAAATGAGAAAAAAATGCACTGAAGTTTTTCAATAAGCTGAAATAAAAACCAACCCCCAACACGAGGGTCAATGGGTGCTTTATGTGACAGGTTATGGTTATCCCATGCATGAGTTTGCAGGCAAATGGATTAAGGACAGCCAGGTTGCTAAAATAAGACTCATAATAATAAAAGCCAGCCCAAATGAATCATGGCCTGTATGGATAGATTGTGAATCACATTCCGTGACAGAAGAGAGCCCCTAAAAGTTTTGTGGCTCTGTATCTTAATAAAAATGATTTCACAGTGGAACTATTGGACATTAAAATGACAGCTATGATGCAAATACTCTGTGTTTAATAAATAAATCTCAGAATATAATGTTCAAGCATGGGGAATTCCCTCCTGGGCCAGTCCAGTGGTGTGTTTTAGGTAGCACAGAAAGGAGATGCTTTTCAGGACAAGCCCTGAGCCTGGCCACTGTCTGAATCCCATTTCCCTGGTTTTCCTGAGGCACCCAGAACTGTTATGTTCCACTGTGAGCGTGGAGAGTCCATCCCTGAGGTTCCTCCTCCTGAAGGCTGCAGGGAGTCAAATGAACAGAGCCTTGTGAGTGCCCCAGTGATGATTCCAGCATGGGGATTCATTGCCTATAAACGGCGCCAGAACCTCCTGGAGAATCAATCCCTGGCTGGGAATGTTTGGGTATTCTCTGGTTCTGGGGCTGGGACCACCAAAGCCCCTCAGAGTCTCTGTGGTCAGTCATGCAGAGCCAGGGCATCACTGCTGCAGCACAAGGATGCAGAACGCAGGGGTTAAACCCAGAGCCCTTCCACCCACCAGCGCTCATGTCTGCTGTGGGAGCACCTGCTCCTCCTTTTCCAGGGAGGTATAATTGGACTTTGTTTATGGCAAATAAAGGGTTTCATTGTAAAGACTGATAGCTCCTAATTGGGAAAAATCTGGCAGAGATTATTTGTCAGTTTTATGGAATAAAGCTGCTTGTCATGCTTTTACCTCCAGGAACTGGAGGAAGGCCAGGGGAGATTGTTCTCCTCTAACTTTTCATGAAGAGCTTCTTTTCATAGCTCACAAAAAAAAGTCTGAAAAGAAAAGAAAGAAGAAAACCAACAAAGAAACCCCCCAAAACAACACAATTTCAACACCCAGCATCAGGAAACAGGAGTGGCTGAAGAGCCAGGCTGTCCCTTGAAGTTACACAGTTGTTCATGGGCCACAAAGCCATTAGACCTCCAGAAAAATGATCCCATGTTAGGAATGCTCTTTGTTAAATACAATGTCTTGTTCTGATGTCCACTTTCAGACCAGGATGCAATAATTCCAAAGGGGATTGAAAAGACAAAAACAACCCAGTAGCTGGTAAATAAATTTTGGAAGCTAAATTCATCTCAAAGGAAGGATTTTAGAAATTACTTGACCACCCTGAGTAGATGTTTGCAGTCAAAGTCCTGTGATAGATAGTTGGGGCGTTTCAGTTGTGCAGACAAGGACAGGACAAGGTTTCATGTTAGAAGCAGAAGTAAAAAAAAAGTCTCTTTAAAATAAATAATATACAACTTTCCAGTAGTAATTAAACATTGTAGTTGTTTATCAGGGACAGCAGTGGCTTCACCAGGTTTTGAACAATCACAATGGAATTAGATCCATCTCAAGAACATGTGTGTTACTTTAGCCCTGAAAGAATTACAGCCTCTGTATTCAGGACAAATTAAAGGACCATAATATTCCCTTCCACGTCTTTCAGCATTTGGCTCTATAAATCTGCTTCAGAGAAACTTGTGTTGGGCTGGAGGCTGAAGGGCTGGGAGGGCTGGCAGTTTTGGATGTCACTGTTCTGTCCCCTTCACTTTGCTTCCAATGTGCCAAGGGCAGGTAACCCTTTTGGGATTGTGTCACAGGGCTCTGCTTTCCCAGAAACACAACTGGGGTTCAGCTGCCTTCTCTGGCTGCCCGTGCACTGAGCTTTGCTGTCCATGTGGTCTTGTTTTACCATCAGGTGGAACGTGGAATCTGCTGTGTCCCAGCTGTTTTGGTGAAGGCTAGACTGGAGTGCCAAGAGTCTCCTTTTTATGTGTGACAAAATGAAACCCTGGTTGTATTATGGCTGATTGATATTTTCCTAAATATTCAATGGTCTGTGTCTGTGTAACAGCTCTCCAATGGAGTTTGGAGACTTAGGCAGTTTTAGGGCAGGCACAGCACTGAGGTACTGTGGCACAGTCGTACACAGTGGCACACTTTAAGGCCTTGTGCCCATGCAAGGAGTCAGAATGAGCTGTATTTGTGCTCAGCTGTGTTTATGATCAGCTCCTGTATTCTCTCTGTATGCTCACTGCTCTCTGTTTTAGTGGCATATTCAGCCTGCGATTTTTCAGATTTTCCCAGATTTTGTA
>WBNQ01049315.1:1163-13735 GCA_013401375.1 Spizella passerina | reverse complement strand
AACATAATCCAACAAGAATGAGCCTCCGTTAGTGTACTAGTAAACAAGAAATAATAATTATATACAATTGTATTTAAACATGCTTTTGAGCTAGAGCTGGGATCCACTCTTCTCTCACGTGAAATTAGGCTGACCATCAATTTCAGGGGCTCTCAGTAAGGCAAAGTTGTGGCACCCAACACCCCATAAAAGCCTGGGGGTCTGAGCCCTGTCCTGGCTCCTTTCCTGGTGCTGATGCTCCACTTTGCTTTCTGGGCTTTGCATTCCCCACTCCTGGGGCTGCCTACATAGCAGGAAAAATAACTGGAATAAACTTAAACTCAGCTTAGATTTACCTAAAGTCTTACTCGCTTAGGTTTTGCTGACCTACTTAGGATTAGAGTAGCTGGCAAATTGTTTTACATTGATTTCAGAGGTAAATTCCAATTGAACTGCTGCTGTGTTGCAAAGCCCCATTTAGCCAAATATCTGATTTTTATCTGGTTTTTCCTCCCTTGAGGGAGAGATCTTCTTGTCTTTACAAAACTATATTTAATCCAGATAGCTTTGTGTGTTTGTTTTTTTTGGTTTTTTTTTGTTTTTTTTTATTGTGNTTCACCAGCAAGGTACATTTGCACATTTTGGTGCTGGCTGTGCCTTAGTCAGGTTCTCAGCAACACAATTTATACAGTGACATTTTTCAAAGAGCTGCACGCTCTACATAGCTAATGGAAAAAGGTGGCGCAACCACAGGAAAGAACTTAATGTTATTCATGGAATACCAAAGGAGAAAATGGAACAGTGGATCACATTAATTCCAGCAAATACTATTATTTTAAACTCATTTGAATTCAAGTCAAACTTATTGAGCATATCATCCCAGAGAGCAACTAACATTTATCTTCCCTGTGCAAGCAGGAGCTGGGCTGTTTGCAGAAGGGGCTGCCTCTGGAAAACCCATGGAGAGGGCAGGGGCAGAGCCCACCTCTATGTTTTAATTGGAACAGTGATTAATTGCACCGTAGAGGGTCTCACAGTCATTGTCTTTCCCTCTTGTCCTGCCATAAGCCACTCTGTGCCACTCCAAAGTGTTTTTTGCCAGTAACATTTACCCTAAACTTGCACCATTCCTCCTTATTTCTCAACTTTTTTTTTTTTTGTGATAATTGAAGGTGTAATTACGACACTTTTACCAATAAATCACTGCGTTATTCTGCTCCTCTGATACACATTCCAACTTCCAATTAAGCAACCCAGAGACTGTTTTTCCCTATTTCTATCCTAATGTGTATTTTCACACATTAAAATTACCATTACAAGAAGGTTCTCATAGCTGTTTGATGTACTCCACTGAGGTGGCAACAGGCAGGAATATTTTTACAGCACTGGATATTTTGTCCCAGCTCTGATATCCCCTATTGGGTGTATTTTTGACCTTTATATAACTTCATTTTCTTGATCATGGAATTGAGAACAACTACTTTCTGTCATAGAGGCAGCAATATTTTTCTTCCCTTCCCTTCTTTCTACTTACTAATTCTATTTAATTAAAATAAAGCCCAAACCATTGATGTTCCTGCACTGAAAATTCCACCAAAGTATGAATTGCAATGTATAGATGATCTTTAAATGTAAAGGATAAAAATGGTTTGAATGTGCTTGCTAGCCCATGCAATACTAAGTTCTACTTTCATATTTTTATCCTCCAACACTAATTGTTTATAAACCTCTAAATAGTTTCAGACAGAAATAAAAATCTCAGGCTAGAAAGAAACAAGAAAAGAGTGCCTGCTAAGTTATATTAGAAAATATTTTGAATTTTCCCCCTACTATTTAATTAGCAGTAAAAAGATCTTAAAGCAATTTTTATAAGTAACTCACACTCTCAACTGCTGTACAGGGCAATACCTCTGTAAAGGGGTCACACTTTAAAGGAAGAAAAAACTTAGTCCAGGCTTTTGTTGTACTTAGATCAATTACCCACAATAATTCACAAGTGGAGCTCATCCAAGCCAGTATCTGATTTCCAACACGGATTAATACCAGATGCTTCAAAGCACAACTGAACATGAATTGAAATTTCTGTTCTCTGGGGAGGAAAAAAAAAAGAAAAATCAAATTCCCATTGCTTTGTGAAGAGAGGATATGAAAGGGATACACTGTCAAATTAATTGCTGAGCAGAAATTCTAGAATAATTTGATTTGAAAAATAATGTATTAATTTTCACCGAATCAAAATATGCCATTCAATGTAATTAAACCCAAGCCCTTCCAGACTTGTCCCTCTGGAATAAGGAGTAAGAAAAGAAGATCCACAAACTGAAAACATCCAAAATATTGAAGCATAAGGATATCTAATTCACATCTGCTCAGATTTAATTCAGAAACTGCTTGAAGACTGTACCTGACATAATTAAAATGGTGTAAGCTATGAAGCTCTCTGGAAGCAAAACAGAGGTTTTGAGTTTGTGCCAAAACAGAAAACATGAAGGTGAAAATTATAACAGAGAAGTTGGAAAAAAATCAGGGATCATTAATGATTTTCCTTTAAATTGGCATCTGGCAAGCAAAAAATACAATCATTCACACAGATGTGTTGTTTCCCAGAGGTCCTTTAACCACTGCCTTGTTTCCCTCATACAGTTTTAATGCCAGAGGAGCACCACTTACATATTGCTTTTTTCCTATTCTCAACTGATTTATCCTCTACCAAGTCAAGGTGCCCTAAAGGGAACCCAAAAGGCTATTTTAAAATAAATAATTCATTGGGTACACAGACTATCATATATCTGAGTGTGGTGGGACACACTGTTATGTTTTTGCACAATTTAATTCTGCAGCTGGTGGGCTGTAATGAATCTGAACCATCCTTCTTAATACCATTAAATATCAGTTAATTCATATATATTTGTAGTGACACATCTGTCTCTAGAATCACTCATGCTAGGATCTGTGGTGGGAACGTGTTTAGAGAAGTTGTTGCAAAATGAGAAAATGAGGTGAGGAAAAAAAATTCTGGCTTTCTCTGGCTCATCTCTTCAGCAGTCAGTAAAGACACAACGGACTAGGAGGGCTTAAAACAATAAACCATGGAATGGGTACACTACAGAAAATTAGGACCAAGGTAAATTTGGGGAGTAAATGGAAAAAAAAAGGGTAGTTAAATTAATAAATGAATAATTACGTAAATATGGCGAGGAAATGTTGGCTGAATGCAGTGATCTTCTCTTAAGAGCAAAGAAAAAAATGCCACCTGGAGCTGGGCCTCTGAGAAATTGAAACACAAACACCTGTTATCAATGACAGGAGCCGCATCTCTCTCAATGACAAACCTGTATTTTCCACCCAAAATAACTCATTTCAGACTTTGCTTTACCGAGCAGTGATGAGATCACAGATAATGCACGAGTGAAAAATGCCCTTGGGCAGAATGCAGACTGCCCCGCTTTGCATTAGCAGGGAGAGCAGCACAGATCTATTAGCACATTTCTGCTGCAGGAGGGAAACCTCTGGGATCCTAAGGGAGCCAATTACTTAAGCCAGGCAGCAAACTTCGGGACTTGGCAATTGCTGGGGCTCAAGCACTGCTGAGAAATGCCCGAGCTCCTTGTGCAGGGGCACAGCCCAGCCCTGAAGGACTCATTACAGCAGGAGCAACAGAGCTGGCCCTGAGCGGGGAACACCAGCCCTCAATGTCCAACTCACAGTGGGCAGGTGTTTTATCAAAAGCACAAATTAACAACTCCCTACACTCAAGGAACCTTGGATTAACTGATGACTGTATTAGTGAAGGAAGGCTACAAAACTGCACCACATTTTCTCTGTAAATGAGAGCAGTATCACATCACAAGCACAGGTTTATCAAAGCTTAGCATGATGAGTGTAGTCAGCCCTCACATGAAGCAGGGCTACATCAGGGGTGGGAAATGGATTTGTAGAGAATTTAAAAAGTTTAATAGAAGGTTTATACAGCACCTATTTGTATGTGAACTTTATATTTGTATATAAAGATAAGCAATATTGACTTAGAAATGCTATAGGGTAAGATATTGTTGAGAGAGAGGAGTTAGAAATAAGTTTTAAAAGATGGCTTTATAAATCAAAGTAGATATTTTTGAGAAATAGAATTATGAAATCTGACAATCAGGGACTCTGAAGTAAGGGGGAACAGTCATCAGCAGCTCAGACTCTCCCCTGCAGACAGAAATGTGGCACCCAGGAGCTGTTCTGCTACAAGCACTGCGTTGCAGCTCCCACACACTTCTGCTGAGGGAGCTGGATGAGAAACTGGCCAAGAAAACAAAATTTTGTCAACTGTTCACTTTGCAGATTCTGATGCTGCAAGCCACATTAAATGCACTGTGCTGCCATCAGTTCCTTCCAAACACCTGGAAATCCACAGCACATTCAGTTTTGGTAATTGCAGAATGTTACCAATATTTTTTTTTGCCCATGTCACCCCCTGAGCCTGAAGCCTCACGAAAGCTTTAGGACAGAGCCCGGGTCCCTGCTCAGAGATCAGGGAACAGCAGCTCCTCAGAACGGCTGAGCCTGGAAGAAAAGCCACAGAAAAGTTAAAATTTCTGCAGCACGGATTGTGGTGACAGGATACCCTCTGCTATCAACTGTCCCAGGTCATTACTCTGAGCAGTAAAAGCAGTTCAGCCCAATCCCTGTTCTGAAATGTGATTTTTCCCACTCTCTGTTCTTATTCACGATGACAATTAAATGTTTAACTGAATGGCAAAGCACTGAAATTAGAAGGGGCTCTCAGTACACACCAGCTGTCAACAGCACTTCAGGAGTTTCACAAAACACACAGCCCAAGGCCTTGGGGTTTCAGATTTTTATTTAGAGACATCCAGCAGGGGTTGCAGCTACCATATCCCCATTGAACGATGCTGTGCAGAAGACTTCAACTCTGCAAGAAAAAGAAATTGAAGAAACTTAAGAGCCTTGTCATGACCATATTTTAATTTGAACTTTGATTTGTCTGACGACCTTGTTTCATCCACCATCTGGTTTTGCATCAGAGGCCTCAGCTTGCATGGAACCCCCCAGTTCTAAATGCCTAACTTCAACACAAATCTGCTGATTTTGGTTTTCTCCTCAGTCGAGGGTGGAATAAACATCAATCTGGCAAAGGAATTGCACAATTTGTTCAAATTGTGAGCTTCCAGTAAAAGGACTGTTATTTCCTCTCAAGAATCACTGAAGTTCCTGAAAAACGTTTAGTTTCTCAGATTACAGACAACACCAGGTATTTCCAAAATGCAATCCCCCTAAAACAAACTGAAGTGGCATGGCTGCACAGTCTGACGCTTTCTTGATTAGGACCATCAGCAAGCACCAATTAATTCCTGTTAATGAGTGTACCTGGATTGCACAGTAACCTGTGAATGAGGCTGTCTGCAGGCAGGGAGGAGCAGCCTCTGGGGAGGCAAAGGTCACAAAGCACAGAGAGCAGCAGCTCTGGGACACAGCCTGACACCTGCTCGCTGCCCCAGCTGCAGCACCTGCGCAGCAAAAGGCTGAGAACTGTGAGGTGCTGAGCGGGACGGGCTCCCTGAATGCCACTGAGCTGGGAAATCCACAGAAGCAGTTACCCAGCTGGTGCAGCTGCAGCCTGGTCCCTTCATTTCTTCAGCAGCTGGTGTCTGACTATGAAGAAAGGGGCACCAAATCCGCTCCCAAAGAACACGCACATCATCCCCAGCAGCTTCCACTTGTTGTCCACAGAGAATGGGAGGTTCTGCAGGGAAAAATAGAGGATTTTAGCCTTTGCAAACTAAGCATTAAATCCTTTCTAACCCATTTGGAAGTGGTAAGAATCTCAGAACAAAAAACCCAGGCACTTTCAAAGCATTTTCAATATTTTTCAAGGCAAGAAATAAAATATTTAGGGTAATAAATAACTTTCCTATATTTGAAAGGTATCTACATGGAATTTGGAGATGGATTCTTCACAGAGAATTACAGTGATAGGACAAGAGAAAACAGACTATAACTGAAAAAGGAATTATTTCAGGGGCATTCTACAAAGAAATTATTCCCTGTGAGGGTGCTAAGGCCTTGGCACACGTTCCCACTGCAGCTGTGGCTGCCCCTGATCCCTGGCAGTGTCCAGGCCAGGCTGGACACTGGGGCTTGGAGCAGCCTGGGACGGTGGGAGATGCCCCTGCCCATGGCAAGGGGTGCAATAAACTCATCTTTAAGGTCCTTCCCCACTCAAACACTCCATGATTACAGCCTGCATGTGACCTCTGGAGGTCACCTCGTCCTCTCTTCTCCTTCCCGTCCTGCCCAAGGTGAGGCCGGTTTACTCCAGGTCTCATGGGGTAAATTATAAAAGCTCTGAGAATACACACCTAGAGCCCCCAAGTGTTCTGGTATTTCATTATGTTCACCGTGAAGAATTTCCTCGTATCAGTTATGCATATAAAATTAAGCTTTTAGAGCGAAAGCTTGAGAAAACCGGCCAGGTACATCAGAAAGCGTTTACAGTATCNGCTTTAGGACAGAGCCCGGGTCCCTGCTCAGAGATCAGGGAACAGCAGCTCCTCAGAACGGCTGAGCCTGGAAGAAAAGCCACAGAAAAGTTAAAATTTCTGCAGCACGGATTGTGGTGACAGGATACCCTCTGCTATCAACTGTCCCAGGTCATTACTCTGAGCAGTAAAAGCAGTTCAGCCCAATCCCTGTTCTGAAATGTGATTTTTCCCACTCTCTGTTCTTATTCACGATGACAATTAAATGTTTAACTGAATGGCAAAGCACTGAAATTAGAAGGGGCTCTCAGTACACACCAGCTGTCAACAGCACTTCAGGAGTTTCACAAAACACACAGCCCAAGGCCTTGGGGTTTCAGATTTTTATTTAGAGACATCCAGCAGGGGTTGCAGCTACCATATCCCCATTGAACGATGCTGTGCAGAAGACTTCAACTCTGCAAGAAAAAGAAATTGAAGAAACTTAAGAGCCTTGTCATGACCATATTTTAATTTGAACTTTGATTTGTCTGACGACCTTGTTTCATCCACCATCTGGTTTTGCATCAGAGGCCTCAGCTTGCATGGAACCCCCCAGTTCTAAATGCCTAACTTCAACACAAATCTGCTGATTTTGGTTTTCTCCTCAGTCGAGGGTGGAATAAACATCAATCTGGCAAAGGAATTGCACAATTTGTTCAAATTGTGAGCTTCCAGTAAAAGGACTGTTATTTCCTCTCAAGAATCACTGAAGTTCCTGAAAAACGTTTAGTTTCTCAGATTACAGACAACACCAGGTATTTCCAAAATGCAATCCCCCTAAAACAAACTGAAGTGGCATGGCTGCACAGTCTGACGCTTTCTTGATTAGGACCATCAGCAAGCACCAATTAATTCCTGTTAATGAGTGTACCTGGATTGCACAGTAACCTGTGAATGAGGCTGTCTGCAGGCAGGGAGGAGCAGCCTCTGGGGAGGCAAAGGTCACAAAGCACAGAGAGCAGCAGCTCTGGGACACAGCCTGACACCTGCTCGCTGCCCCAGCTGCAGCACCTGCGCAGCAAAAGGCTGAGAACTGTGAGGTGCTGAGCGGGACGGGCTCCCTGAATGCCACTGAGCTGGGAAATCCACAGAAGCAGTTACCCAGCTGGTGCAGCTGCAGCCTGGTCCCTTCATTTCTTCAGCAGCTGGTGTCTGACTATGAAGAAAGGGGCACCAAATCCGCTCCCAAAGAACACGCACATCATCCCCAGCAGCTTCCACTTGTTGTCCACAGAGAATGGGAGGTTCTGCAGGGAAAAATAGAGGATTTTAGCCTTTGCAAACTAAGCATTAAATCCTTTCTAACCCATTTGGAAGTGGTAAGAATCTCAGAACAAAAAACCCAGGCACTTTCAAAGCATTTTCAATATTTTTCAAGGCAAGAAATAAAATATTTAGGGTAATAAATAACTTTCCTATATTTGAAAGGTATCTACATGGAATTTGGAGATGGATTCTTCACAGAGAATTACAGTGATAGGACAAGAGAAAACAGACTATAACTGAAAAAGGAATTATTTCAGGGGCATTCTACAAAGAAATTATTCCCTGTGAGGGTGCTAAGGCCTTGGCACACGTTCCCACTGCAGCTGTGGCTGCCCCTGATCCCTGGCAGTGTCCAGGCCAGGCTGGACACTGGGGCTTGGAGCAGCCTGGGACGGTGGGAGATGCCCCTGCCCATGGCAAGGGGTGCAATAAACTCATCTTTAAGGTCCTTCCCCACTCAAACACTCCATGATTACAGCCTGCATGTGACCTCTGGAGGTCACCTCGTCCTCTCTTCTCCTTCCCGTCCTGCCCAAGGTGAGGCCGGTTTACTCCAGGTCTCATGGGGTAAATTATAAAAGCTCTGAGAATACACACCTAGAGCCCCCAAGTGTTCTGGTATTTCATTATGTTCACCGTGAAGAATTTCCTCGTATCAGTTATGCATATAAAATTAAGCTTTTAGAGCGAAAGCTTGAGAAAACCGGCCAGGTACATCAGAAAGCGTTTACAGTATCATTGTTATCCCTCATACCGCAATGCTCATCATCTGTACCACCGCAGGGAAGGGCGCTGGGGTTCCTGTACCGGCATCACCGCGCCACCCCAAAGCCCACACGCCACAGCCAGGCGCAGGGCAGCCACCAACCCCCACCCCGCGACCTTCAGCGGGCCAGGACGCTGCTGCCCACCTTCCCGGGTCCCTCCTCAACATGGCTGCGGCGGATGGCGGAGGTGGCGAAGCGGCGGACACCGGCGGACAGCATGATAGGGACAGGAGGCAGCGGCCACTCGTCCGCCCTGCGCGACCTTCCTCAGGGTGGCGCGGCCGACGGGAGCCGGAAGCGGAACCGGGAAGGAGGAAGCGAGCGCCGTGGGCATGACGGGAGTTGTAGTTCCTGGCGGTCACGTGGTGTTAAGCAGCGCCCTGCGATTGGTCGAGCCCCGCGCGCGCTCCCCGGAGGCGGGGAGGGAGTCGCGCTCGGCCCCGCCGACATTTTGTGGCGGCTGAGGGGGCGGCGGGAAATGGCGGGACGGGGGGGCTGAGGGCGAACTGCGTTTGTTACGAGCTGCGCTGGACCAGTTTAAATGTAGAGCTCATGGATCCCGATAAGTGGACGAAAAATACAGTCACAGAATGGCTTATCTTGGGCCAGGGCCTGCCCACCTTGCCAGGGAACAATTCCTCCTTGCCAAGATCCCAGCCAGCCCTGCCCTCTCCTAGCCTGCACCCATTCCCTTCTCCTGTCGCTCCACGTTTTTTTTTTTTTTTTAAGGGTTCCTCTCTAACATAAAGGAGGGTGGTGATTTGTACATGGCTTATTTATATGGTAACACTACTTTCAGTTACTATACTGTGGTCTATTTAAAGAAATTTCGGCAATGTGAAGGAAAAAGACCCTCCCAGCACCCTTCACATTTGCCGAAGGAATAACAAAGTTACTTCCAGTATTGGAGGTTTCCGTCTGTTTTCTTACATGGATTATTTTAAAGACAAATTTTTCGGGAAAAGAAGCTCGATGCTACCATCTCAGTGTTGCAAGGAAGCAATTATTATTATTTTTTTTTTTTTTTGTCATAGCTTTTCTGCGTGTTTATCTACTGCAAAAGGATAGAAAACCAGGATTTTTATGCTCATCAGAGTAATACTTTAATAAAAACAGGTTAAAATGACTTTAAAAAGTGAGGCTTAATTACATTTTTTTGGTGGTCCTTGACCACTAATAGCTCATCTAGAACCCTAGGATGACTTTTGTCATTATTTGTGATTTCTTTAGCTAGTTGTTTTTTACATTTTTTTTCACTTGTTTAGATAGACTTTTATTTTATTTGTCAGAGTTTGCAATACTTTTTCCCCCTTCCATTTGCTAAATCTGAGGTAAGATGCTTTCCTACTCTTGGTGAATTCCATTGCTGCTCAGGCATCCAGGCCTCTCTCCCCCCTGCTCCCCCTTTCTCGAGCATTTTCTAATTGGAATTTATGGCACGACAGTGCTCTGCAATCTGCTTTATCATCTTTGTAACAAATGTTCTTGTTTTAATGTAGCTCTTCTCGTCCTGCAGTGGATTTTATGGTGCTGCCGCTAAAGGGAGGCATAAAGATTCCTGTTACGCAGTTGCATTAGCAGCAGCAGTTTAATCCTGGATGCTCCGCAGATGTTTTTCTTGGTAGGCAGAATTGGGGAATCTCTAGGTAAATATGATTAGAGAGTGGTAGATAGCTAGGGTTGTTTTACAGCTGGAGAAATAGAGCTGAGCGCTCAAATCTGTTCTCTTTAAAGCATGAACTGATACAAAGTGCTCGCCAGCCACAGAAAGCCATGGAGGAGGAGTTTAGAGTATGGCATTGGTTGGAATTTTGGTGGAGGAATGAAAGATAATCTCTTCTAAAGCGTTAGAAATACGATGTACCTTAATTATGGTGAGGGTAATTAAGTAGCAGGGCAGATTTTTGCAGGAGATGCCAAGTGCTGCACTGTCTGCCTTTGTAAAAAGGTGCTCTTAACTCACACACAAACTGTGGGAATTACAGAATTAATTACTGGGTGAAATTCCCTGGCCTGGGCCATGCATGGGATCAGAATGGGTGATTACACTGGTGCCTCCCAGCTTTTAAATCTATGAATCTTTGAATTTAGGCTGCTTGTTCACATGCATCTTTTATGTCTACAGTTTTTCCTTCCTTTAAAAAAAATATTACTTTTTGCCAGGTTATCTTTTTCACCTTCATATATTTCGGTTCTGTGAATATGATTTGGTGATGAGTTCTTTCAGGTGCTCCTTTTTTACTCACTTTGCCCCACAAAGAATGTTTCTCTACTTGATCTTGACACCAAAAAATACAAATAAGAAAAAAAAACCCACAGGTAGCTAAGGAAAGTAATGCACAGGATATATATTTTATGATCTTTATAGAAGAAAGAAGCACAGAAAGATTAGTGTATGTTTTACAAAATACACAGACTTTGGGGGTTGAAACTGCCAATCACTGAAGTACAGTGAGAGAACCAAGATAAAAGTCATACTGGCTTATAAAATCCTCTTTTATAAGTAAACAGATGTTTTTAAATGCTGAAATTATGTATGGTCAAGCTGAGGTGTGTGTACTTCACAAAAGCTTTTTAATAGCATAAACTTCCTAAACTGTTTTGCTACTGTCATGACAGAGGGCTCAGGAGACAAAATAACTCATTGGTGACACAAAAACATTGTTTTCCTACAGAAATTGTCCTCTGCTTTTGCTGACACGATAAATCATTTTGTCTAGCATTCAGCTTAGGAATTCACCTCCCTTCAGTCATAAGGTCAGATATTAACCATAAGATGAAGCAGTTGTGAAGTTCTAAGTAATGAAAGGGAAAGGGTGAGTAGAAGCTGGATAAACAAGAGAACAAAATAAGTGGAAGTTTTGCTTTTTACTATAATATCTTTATGTGCAATCATCTTCCTGATGATCTGCTGTTGTAATTTTGTCATACACCACTCCACAAATTGCCTTTACGACTGTATAATTAACATTTTCAACCTTTTACAGTTAACATGCTAACAGAAGAGGTAACATACGCAGCTCAAGTTACTGCTCTCAACCTGAATTAAAATACTGTTATTTTTGCATCTGTTTTAAACCAAAAAGTGGGCCTGTGCATCCCAATTTTGCCTGTTAACTGTGGTTGTATAGTTTGGTTTGCCATTAGGATTGTGGGGGGAAGTAATACCTGTGTATTTCACATTTTTAAGCCATTATGAATATCAAAGTGCTGTAGGAACTTTGTCTCTGTTTATTGGTGTCATTTTTTTAGTGAAAACAGGTACTGTGCAAAGTTGAGCACAAATTTATAGGTTGAGTGTTACTCATGAAAGCAGCTAAGCTGGGTGTGCATAGTGAAAAAAATCACAGTTTTGGCAATGTATCTAGATAAATTTATTTTCACATTATGTGAAATAGTCCCAAAATTGTCCCTTCATGTAAGTGATTCCTTATGGAAGCAGAGCCTCGTTTGTATGTACTATCAGTATTTTAGCAGCTGAAATAAGTGCCCAACAGTAATATTTTACCCTCACAGAATTACTTGTTTTATTAGTCTTTTGCAGCATTAATTAAATCTCCCAAAAGACTGTTTAGAATACATAAGGGAAGGTTGGTTGCACAGAACCCATTCCAGAGGCTTCACAAGGATTTGCACTTGCACAGTGAGTAAGAGCCACTTTGCATTATTTATTTTGCCTTCTTGTCTTTCTCTGAAATGGACTATGCAAAGCTCTGTATTTTTGTCATAGACACCAAACAGTCAGTTTGCAATTACAGCAAGCAGCGTTATAATTACTTCATTTTAAACTATCTCATTGTAACAGCCATTGCTTGGTTGATAAAGCTTGTGCTTGAAGGAGATCTTTTGTGTGTAGGAATATCTTAGGAGCCCTGAAATCCCCATTTGTCCTTGCAGATGCAGTACTCAGTTTACTTGGTTGTAAAAGCAAGAAAATGCCCTTAATTTTTTTTTTTTTAAACTTTTCTTAATGGTTTCTCCATCTGGAGGACTGCATGTGGTTCAAAATATGGGAATAAAAAAGAACCCT
>WBNQ01049214.1:0-16733 GCA_013401375.1 Spizella passerina | reverse complement strand
ATTTTTATTATTATTTCTATTTCATGAACTCATTCTTTCTACAGTTTCACAGTATTCATTACAAATTGTTGTGTTAAATTGAAAACATTTATTTAAGTGAGTAAACAGACAGAAAACTTAACCGCATGAATCTTTTTCAGTAAACAGATTCCATAGTTAGAAGTCACTGCACAGCACAGAAGACACTAATGGGGGAGAAAAAGGAATCATACGTCAATATACTGTTAGACTATTTCTGTAGCAGAGCTTCCCCACATATCAAAATAAATTATATGTCAGCAATGAGTAGTCTAAGATTAGGCTGAACAATAATACCTGAATAACAATGCCCTTTTAAACATCCCTGATCATTGGTTTTGTTTCTGCTAGGTTGCTTGGTGTGGGACCTGTACAGCTGACAGGGAGGTCCTACCTCTGCAGAGGTAGATCGGGCACAGTTGTCATCCATTTTCTTCATTTTCAGAGACAAGAAAATGGAGATGACATTATTTCTGGTTTTGGAATGTGCTATATGAAAATAATCACTTTTTGGTTTTTTTGTTGAAAATATATCCTACTGTATGTGAGAATATAAGGCCAATAGGATAAAACATTACTGATCAAAGCATAAAGCAAACTTCTAAATATTTAAGATATTTTCTGATCAAGTATGAAAACCCCCCAAAACTAGAGCCCCAAAACTAGAGCTGCCTTTAAAATGAGCAACGCCTGTAAACTCTGCTCTTTCATAGATAATGTGTAATATATGGAAGCCAAATCCCCTAAACAGTCACTAAAACCAAGCACCGTTAAATGCAAAGTCAGTAAATACTAATAGCAATTCCTGGAGCTTTGTTCATGCCACACAAAACAAGAAAAAACATACAGCCTGCAGTTTAGAGCCTTTAGTTACGTACACTTTAAGTTCATCAGCACTTTGCTTTATTGATTTTAAAGGCTTGGAAACAGTAATCAGTGTGACAAACTCCTGGATAGTTTAATGAAATTCCAGTGAAGTTACTTCTATATTTCACTGTACTGAAAGAAAAAGTATTATGTGAAATAAAAGTTTAGTATGAGATGCTTTCCTTTTCTAGAAAAATGTTGTTTAATGTTTCAAAATATAGAGATTACTCACTAGATAATGTAGACCATTAAATTTAAATGAGTAACCTTAATTAGTCTTCCTGGTTTCTTATTTTTTCATCAACAGATTTCATCACATTAAGTGAAATGCTGAAATATTTCTGTTATTAATTAAATATTGAGAGATTAAGAAATAGGAAAACTTAACTTAATGCACTGAAACTTTATAACTATTTCAGTTAGAAAGAGGATCACCCCTAAAATGCGTGGTACATTCTTTTATTTTTGTACCAACTATTCCCTATTAAGTTAGAGCTCTGTGGTTAATTTTGTAAATTATGGCAATTTATTCTACAACTTTTTTTTTTTAACCTAAAGTGTAGCTCAGTTTTCAATCTTATGTTTGTCTTTTCCAGTAAATCCAAGTTTTAGTGAAAGGAGGATANATAGCTGTAATTACAGCTTCATACAGGAGTACTTTAAACATGAAAAATTTCCATTTTATGCTTCTATTTTAAAGTGTATGTGCATTTTTATTTATACACACACACAGACACACACACACACACCTGTCCATATAAAGTCTGTGTATGTACAAATATATGTATGAATGTGTATATATATAAATATACATATATATATATACTTTAAATTTATCATTTTTTCCCCTTGGTACAGTAGGCAAAACCTTACTCTAAAAAAGGTATATAACTTTCTTCCTGGACTTTCTGAACAAAAACATTAATTCATATTTTTGTTCAGAATTTAATTGGTTATTGTTCTGACACAGTCGCCATGGAAATCAGGCAGATCAGACTACCATTAGGAGCAGTGGAGAACTCTCCTCTTAGCCAGTCTGCTGGCAATGTAGAGAGCCACTTGGAGCCTTGCCTGAGGGCTCCATCCCCCTGAGCTGTCCTGGTGGCTGCAAACGGATGTCTTTGCAGCTGCTCCCCACCCCTGCACCCCACTGCAGCTGATTCCCAGGGGAAGAAGCACCCACTCTCAATGATGGCCTGGAGCTCCACCCTCCTAACCCATTTCAAAAATGCTGTTGCACTCTAGATTCACCATTTACTAGGTAACAAGGGCAGGTCTCAAAGTATACCCTTTTTCACAGTGTACAGGTACACAAACTACTTGTCAATGGGAGCTGTCCTTTTCAATTAAAGTGGTGACCATTTATTGCATAGTCAGATATGGGTTTGTTCCTTTGAAAGCAACTAAACATTATGAGACAAGCTCTGAAAGCACCACTTGAGAAATCTTCCAGAAAGACAAAAGCACAGTGCTGTCTATGCATAACTTTAAAGGCACTGGATTCTAAATCAAGTTCAATAAATACAGCTTGCAAAGAATAAACATCTAAATTTAAGCTAACATACACAAGTTTACTGGAAGATGTAAAATAACTGCACAGGCAAAAATAATAAAGATAAATTAATAAAATTACAGAATGAATGAAACATCAATTACAGCTTTGTTCATAAATATAGCTATATAGCATTACTAGTTCTATATACACACTTAAAAATTGTACTTATGGAAGATGAAGTGCAATACAATGTTAATGTAGCTGATGCACTGTATCCTGAAACATCTGTCCAGGCAAAAAAAGTTAAAACCCGAATAGTATTATACTAATGTGCTAAGACTTTATCCTGCAAATCAAACGTTTCTCTTTATGGGTTGCTGCATTTTATCTTCTGTTTTGACTCTTTTTTAACAAAATACTCTCCCCCAATAATTTTAATTTCTCTCTACTTTCTTTTATTATTATAAAAATAACAATACAGAAGTACACAAAATGGATGCTTCCTATAGTTTTTGCTGTAGATACCTGCAGCATTCATTCCTTTCCTTTGCTTCTTAAGGTCCTATATGACTGTATGCAAATTGCACTTTCTCTAGTATCGATCCATCTCCTTTATTTAAAATATTGTAGAAAGACTGCTTGGTAATAACAAATTATTATTGTGTGCAGTAATTCTAAAAGAGTATATTAACACTCTTTAAAAAATAGAAAAATAGACGAGACTGTGAAATAATCTATTTGTATAGCAAGAGATTGTTCCTACCCTTGCAAAAAAAAAATCTGCCCATTCAATTATGGGGCACTAACTCAATGCATTAGCCATTTAATACTACATCTCAGTCTCACTGAAATGAGATTTAGGCATGCATTCTTCCACAGAAATACAAGAGAACTGGCTTCCACTTAGGGCAAAGAAGAACTTGGTTTCTTTGTTCCTGGGAAAAAGCACTCTTTCAATAGCATCCCAATTGCTAGGTTTAATCTGCAAAAAGGATGTGGGAACTCCTCACTGAATCTCAATTTAATCCAAAAATTCTTAACCTGTTTATCCCCACTGGCAACAGTCCTCTTGAGTTATTTCTGCCCATATTCCTATTGTCTTATCTTCCCCTACATGAATATGTAGACTACAAAAAGATTCTTCAGTCTCACTTAGGAGCTAGAAAATTTTCTAAAACCCTTCCAAACACGAACCTATTCCCCAGCTCTTGTCCTGTTAGCTGAGCCACAGCAAAAAAAACAATTCAGTCACGTCCAGAAGTAAAGAGGTTTCATAGCACAGAACTTCCAACTGCTGTCGATTTAAAATGTAAAGACAAATACGAGAGTCACCACAACATATTTATTTGTTTCTGAGAGCCTAAAACTAAAAAGGCTAACAATATGTTAGGTCAGTTCAAGAAGTTTCAATACATATTTTAATGAAGTTAATTGAATTTTTTTAACAAGAAAAGAAAACCTTGAAGTTGTCTCTATATGGTTTTTAGTTGCCTGAAAAAAATAATTTCCAGTTGAAGGAACTTCAATTCAGTAATCAGATTTCTTGTCCTTTAGCTATGTTAGGGTAGCTACCTGTAAAATCATTGCTGAAATCAAAACTTGCTGCTCTGATTGGTGCAAATTTGCAGCAACATAACAGACCAGAAATGGGAACTTAAATCTGTGTATCATACAGCAGTGTACAAAGACAACCAAACAAGATCATATGGCAGCAGCAACAATTTCAGATTAAATACATCCAAACCAAAATACAAATCCAAACATGACCAGAGGCTTAGTTTCCTTTTTAACATCAATAATATGTTTTAAGTACTTTCATGGGAAGAGTTAAAGCCCCACAGCTGGATGCTCATGGAAGGTTTAAATAGATTAACATAAGTGGCATAATCATGTCTAAAAGCTGACCCAACTATTGTGCAATTACATTTATGATCACAGAAATTAAGAGTTCTTCACTCATCAAGAAGAGCTTTCAACTTTCGAAAGGTCTCTCTAAATCACCTAATGAAATATTTGTATTAATTATTGTTTTTACAACAGAGATTTAGTATAACAGCAGCACTTAGAAGACATATTTTCAGATCAACACTTGTGTTTGGAGCT
This sequence comes from Spizella passerina, assembly GCA_013401375.1. NCBI lineage: Eukaryota > Metazoa > Chordata > Aves > Passeriformes > Passerellidae > Spizella > Spizella passerina. The sequence goes on along the minus strand of WBNQ01049214.1, from coordinate 12,250 downwards.
GTTCAAACACAAAACAAAACTATGAATTTAGAAGTTTGAAAACACCTAAAACCAGTGCATTTTGTCAAAATGTCCAGAGAATAACCTATTGTTTCTTGGTATATGCATACAAGCACATCTGTATAAAAAAGTTTCAGACTAATGCCTTCATACCCTCATCCCAGATACTAATCTATCGCTCTTGTATTCTATATTCAATTTATGGTGTAAATATCTCTTTTAGAACAAGCTGGATCATTAATCATTAACATTTGTGCATCATTTCCTCCAATTTTTGTTCCAGAAAGTGGTATGAAATCAGAAACAGAGGCAAATCGTCAGAAAACAGCAAAAAGCTAGTTGCTTATCTAAAAATATAGCTCCAAGTCTAATCTGGAAAACTCCTGAGAATTACTTTTTAGGGGAAAAACCCCAAATTTTGAACACTCTAAGAGATGCCTTTCATGTATGACATTGGAATACACATCTAAAGCCAGAATGGGAAACCATATTGGCTTTCAGCAACAGGACATGAAGTTGACCAACATTTTTTTCCCCCTTAGAACATATTTGAGTCTGAATTTTGCTTGAATTGTGGCTAGGCGTCCATCCAAAACAAACCTCCACTTTGCTTGGCCCTCAAAATTACCATGAATTTCATTGTCTACACAGATGCAGATGCTGATCTAATTTGTAGCAGCTGCAGAATACTTAATTAAGCCTTTTCTGCCATTTATGGCTGTCTGCTTCTGTATCACATCATCACTCAGTGCAAGACAGACAAAAGCTTGAGTGTCACATAATTAGCAAGGGGGTGCAATCATATTGTTTTGTTTTAGGTTGTACATTTTTTGTCAAAATATCTGAAAATATCACAATACCTTAGGCAATTCCATTTCTGGAAAAGAAAAGGAACGCACAGCCTAAAAAATATTTTCCTAGTTCCCTACCAGCTTTTCCCAAAATGAAAATGAATCACAGAGTGATTCTCCTTATTCAGGAAAGGCAATCACATGGACAAATAAATGTGGTAGAAGGAATAAAAAAGGGTGCTCCTTACTTAAATGCTAATTCTGAAACAGTTTATGGAAGCCTTTCCTCTTAGAGATAAGTAAAAGGAACTGCAGTAGCAGGAACTTTAGAAATACTCAGCTAATGATACAGAGGTTTAAGACTTCTAAAACTGCATAAATTAACAATGAAATACAAAGTTATCTTCCTCTGAATCAATTCTAGAAGCTGTGAGAGATAGTTCTTCTGTATTAGCAATAGAGTTGAATAGTGAAGATACTGTATTTCTTGAGTGAAGGCTGTTTAACAATCTAGATAGACTTTAATCACAGACGTATTAGACCACACAGTAAATTACACTTCCACCAAATGCTTTGCTTTTGAAAAAAAATTCTGATGTTTCTGCATATGAAGATGCAGAACTATAGACATGAACATCAGTTCATGAAAACGACAGCATTTCCAAAATTATTCTTCAAATTCATTCCTGTACTTAAACCCTATTAAGACGAGGAATTGATTCGAAATTTCCACTCTAAGCTCATATTTGATCTATTTTTGTATTTTTGCATAAGGGGAAAAAAAGCCCATTTAGCTTGAAATTTTACCTAATTAACTTTATGTCAGAAGAGACTGGGGAAGGGATGTAGAATTGAAACTAGTTACTGAGATTTAAGTTTGTCTGAGCCTGAAGTTTTGCTTGCCAATTTCTTACTAGTACTGAAAATCTTCAACACCCTAGATGCATTTCTTTCAGGCAAGTCTAGACACACATTTTTGGAGTCCTTAAACTTCAACAAGAGGTTAGTAGGTTAAATTCTTCCTATATTTACACTTAAGTAAGATCATGGACTACAAGCGTTATAACCCTAAAATGCATATGTGTATATATAAACTCTATACATTTGGTGAACATTGGCATACCATGCTAAGTACATTTGAATTACTTACAGAGAGATAGTGGCTGGTACAGGAACTGGACCTAGAGCAAACCCAAAGATTAATTTTGAGGCAGAAGTTGGACCTGGGTGACCAGTGACATAGAACTGAGCTTCCATTTTAGTATCTCATCTCAGCCTGTCAGAGTACACTGCATTTCAACAGACGTCAGGAGACTTTGGACATACCATATAAGCCCCACAGCATCCATGTTCCACACTAAGCAGGAGATTTGGGATTTCTATAGCTATTCACTTCCTTCAGACGCCATTTCAGTCTAATTTTGAAGAAAAATTTTAAAAAAGATACATACCTTAAGAATTACTTATTTCTAAAATGCATGTGTGGCAAGAGTAGACACAGATTTAACTCTAATATTAGTCTGTGTTGTCATTAGCAAAGTGATAAATACTATTTTTAAATGCTATTTTTATACTCTTTAGGACAAATTTAGTAATGTCTAATCTTTGAAAGAAAATGTATTTGTCCATGAAAAAATTATCTCTAATCTCTAGTCTGAAAACCTTTTTTTAAAAGTCACAATTCAAAAATGTCTTGGATAAAAAAGTATCTTTGGGCAGCTGATTATGAGGTATTTAAAGGACAATAGCAACTTGAAAACTACAGTTTCAGAAACTGCCTTTAGTAACAATGAAACACTGCAGATTACTAGAACAGGATCAATTTAGCAAAACAAACAAACCCCCTTTTCACTGTTGATTTAACGCATTTGGCAGCCTTTTTCCCCTCTAAAATCAATCTCGTCCCTGCAAAGACCCTTAAAAATATTAGCAGGGGAGCATAAAAAACCTCATGAGAAAAAAAAACGTCGGTGTCGGGAGGAGAGGGGGAGTGGTGAATTGAAACAACATCTTTCCAAAAGGCTGGGAAATAACATAAATGCCCTGTGCTAGTCGAACTCCAAGCCTAATCTCACTCACCCCACGGCTTCAATAAGCAGCCAGCTGGACACAGATCTGCCTCCGTCCCAGGACTGCCATGTGCTGTTGTAGCTTCCCGAGCCCGGCCCTACATGTTTGGGCACTCCAACTCCCTGTGAAGCCCCGGAACCCTGCCCCGACCGGCCACCCTGTACCCTCCCAGCGCCCCTGCTCCAGCCTGGCCCTGAGCTGACGGGACTGGCAACCCGGGTTTCGCTGGCCCTGCAGAGCCTGCCATAGCGGCGACACCCACTTGTTCCAAAGGTCGGAGCCGTGGGCAAAGGCTCTGAACAGGCTCCGCAGGGGCCCGACGAGGGCAGCTCTGCCGGGGCACGCGGGGCACGGCTCTTCTTCCAGCCTCCTCAGAGCCGGCCTTTGGTCAGCACTTCCCAACCCTTTGCTATTCCCGGCCCATTCCACATAGCCATAGCTGCAGTAGAACAGCGGCTGCTTCCGCCGCCCGCCCTCGCCGGGACCACCCGCTCCGGCGTCAGGCCGCGCCCGGCCGGCCTTACAGCGCCTCCGCACCGCCCCGGCGCTTCCTGTCAGAACGGGGCCGAGGGAAGGGCGGCGGCCGCGGCACCGGCAGCGCCAGCGCGACTCGGGAGCCCTGGCACTCGCTGCCCCGCCCGGCGTCGCCAGATGCGCGGAGCAGGAAGAGATGGGGCTAGAGACCAGTGTTCCACCTACTCCTGCTGTTTCCCGATCACATCACCCGGAGGAACAGCCCAGCACGTAGAAATTATGAGTCAATAAATAAATGATGAGAAGCCCGGGTAATGATGTGTGCAGGTGCGAGGGATTGGGGCAGAGGCCAGAAAGGTTGCCCCTCAAAACCAAGTTGTTCCGGTTGGGACCCCCTCTCCACAACTACATGTGCAGAGAAAAATGAACGTTTGGGGTAAAAAAAAGTTCTGTGGGTGCTACCTGGTTGCCTTCCTCAAAGGAGACCCAAGGAGATGCATGTCTGGAGTCGGCACCACACACACCTGTGCGGATACATACCCGGCCCTTTATAGAAGGAAAAAAATTAATATGCCAAATTTTACCACTTTATAATTCACTCTGGCCTTTTAAACAGGCGTTTATTAAAAAAATGAGATGTCTGTGTTTTCCAAAATGCATGTCAAAGTATAAACACCAACTGGAGGATAAGTACAGCCTGTGATCAATAGTTTTGTAATTTTACTGATAGTATAGCATCCCTAAGGTAGGATTTAGATGGAGTTTATAACACCTTCTGAAAACGGCAAGCTACTTACAAGTAAGATAGGCCTAATTGCACATTAGTAAAGATTCATATTCTTTTTATAGAAATTACTTCATTAATCTCCTAAAATATATTGAAGGTTTGAATTTTAATAATATGCTACTTTTGTGCTTTTAAACATCCAAGGTGCCGAACACGAATTGTAAACTGTGAAGTAACTACCATGGGAAAGATTAAGTAAAGCATTGGAGGCGGATGATTTTGACAATAAAGAGGGTGTATGTGGTGAGTGTTTAATATTTTTTATATTTAATACCACCAAGTACTATTTATTATTTTTAGATTTTTGTTCAAAGCAAAACCTGGAGAGCAAAACTCTACTGTGTTATATACATACAGGTACACCTGTGACAAAGGCTTTCTGTAATCATTGCTTGATGTGTGTGGTGATAACACCATTTTTGTAATGGCATGCCATTTTATTTTAAGTTATTAAATAAAATGCATACCTTGCAGATATTTTTTTTCAATCAAAAAATTTTGCAAGGAATCATGTACATGTCATCTCATTGCAGAGGTTTACAAAGCAATTAATTTGTGCTCCTGGAATACAACCCTGCTATCTTTGAAATTATCTGAATTTGTATATTTTTGTTCATTATAAAAGCATATGGTTTGAGGGAATATTCTGAATGAATGAAGAACAAATACAGTACAGTTGAATAATCTTGTGGGGTAGATTAATCTATAGCCTTGATTTCTCTCAGGGTGGGTTGCTGTGGCAACCGCCCCAGCTCACTTTAAAATAATTTCATAAAGCTCTCTTCAAGAGCTGCACCCAGCGTGGGCCAAGTTTAAAAGCAGCTAGACATGGGAAGAAGGGTTATACTGTGTTGCTCTTATAAATAAGGAGGTGGTGGAAGAAAGCAAGGTGTAGAGTGGAATGGGTTTTAGCAGAAATTTAAACAGAAAATAGAAACCAAGCTAGCCCAGAGTTAAGACACAAAGGAGGTGGGTAATTTCATAGTAACCTCACTGCTTTTCACTTTAAATACCATTAAAGGATGGCTATCTCATTTCTCCTACTAGAAAAATATGTTCTGGATCCACAAAAGAACAAAAATATACTTTGATAATCATCTTCAAAGGAAATGTTACCTTGAAGTAATCACACTTGTAAAGAGATACTTGGATGCACTCTTTAATAAACCTTTGGAGATCTGATTTTATACTTATTACATTATGACTGATGTCTCATGGTTTAAGACACTGCATGCCTCAGTTGGTAGATTGGGGGAAAAAATTGTCAGCAGATCTATATATGGACTGTGGACAGCAGAAAAGCTGTCCACAGAAATTTCTTGTGCCAGAAATTTGAAAAGGGTGCATTTGTGGAGATTCGGTACATGTACAGACATCAGCACAAAGGGTTTTTTACTGTTTGAAATTATTTCAGGTTTTTAAATTAAATCCAAAGAGAGGGAAACAAAAACACCCAAACACTTCAAATTATGCTGCATAAGTTCATGCCTTGTCTAAACCTGAAACAAGTGACAAATCCTGATCCCTCCCCTTATATCTGTTTGTCCATCTGGCATCTGAATCCTGTTTTAAAAATCAAGATGTCCTTTACACAGATTGATTAATTGTGCTTGTGACTAAAACTTGGCATGGCTTTAAGGTGCTCCATTATGTGAAGGTCACCACTACAAAAGGATTAGACCACAAGTGCCCACATGGAGGTGTAGTTGAAGTTTTAAACTGCTATATCCTTTTATTTTCTGAAATATTTTCTTATTGTAATAACTACTTTCAAAATATGACAGTGCTCACGTTCTGTCTTGCCAGTTGAAGGGCTCTGTTACCAACTACCAGACACCAGAAAACTTACACATCCTGCATAAAATAAAGCAGATGACAGTCATTTTCAGTTAGAGCACAAACGTGTCAAGTCTTAACATAATTTTCTATTTTTTGCCACTAAGAATATACAAATTTTACTGGATAGTTGAGTGCCACACTGGGAGACCAAAATTGTCTATGGAAGAGGCATAGCAAGGGTACAACCTGTGTAACTGTTCTGTATTTCATTCCTGCTGTGCTTCACAGCAGACCTGAAGCTGAGAAAGTATTTATTTCCCAGTGTTTTTCAGGCTGTGCTAACACTGTGGTGCATATGTGCCTCTTACCACCGTGTACAGTGTGCTTCACTTGTATATGACTGCCTGGTAGCTCTGAGCACATCAGCATCACTGTCATTATTGGTGTGGGTACATTTGTAGCATGTCACTGCATGGAGAGTGGTGCACTCTCACCCAGACAGACCATGACATGGATGAGACCCTCAGTATTCTCCAAGGGTTTGCATTGTGAGCAATTGCAGAGTGCTTGTTAGAACTACCTGAGCTTTGTTTTGCTGTGACTGCGCTTTGAGCATCCATGTTTTAAAGAGTACAGTAGAACTGAAAAGGTAATTATTCACTGTCAAATACTTTGGAAGTAGGTCAGTGGCCCAATGAGATGTTTCTAGGGGAAAAGACTGTGAGACCAAGGACTTGTATTAAAATAACCCAAATATATATTTATCTCTGTGTTTGAATAAGTCATTTGGTTTTATCACGTGTGCTGTTCCAGTACCTTAATCTATCATACAAATAATACTCTTTACAAACTCCCCTGCTCCTCCCAAAGGATCATAAAAGTTGGCTATCGGCACAAAAATTGTAAAAGCATATGCAAGATCCAATTTTACTCAAATCACTGCATGTGCTTAATCTGGATTCAAACTAACAGTGCAGTCCTTTCAGTTCAGTTTTAGAAGCGACTGAACCTATTAAAAAAAAAAATAAAGCCCTGCCCGCACACAGCGTGCTCTCAAGGCTGCATTTCTGCGGGTGGGACTGGCCCAAGACCGTCTCCGGCAGCTTCCCGCGGCCGGGACGTGCTGGAGGAGGCGAGCGGGCCGGGATCTGGCCGCTGCGGATGGCGGGGAAAGCGCCGCGGAGCCGGCGCTGCGCCGGAGCAGCTCCCCCGTCGCGGGACGCGGAGCCAGAGGAGTTGGGAAAGTTGGGCGGCTCAGCAGGCGCCGCGTCGGGAGGGGGAGCCCAGCCAAGGGGCCGAGCAGGAGGTCTCGGGGGCGGGGGCAAGTGCCGGAGGACCGCAGCCCTAGTGCGCTCCGGAGGCGGCGCAGAGGGTAGGCGCCCTCTGGGTCGCACTGGAGGCCGTGGGCCGGCTGCCCCCTCTCGGCGCCCGCCCCTTCCCGAGCGAGGTGAAGCCGCTCCCAAGGTACCGCCTCGGGGGTGGCGGGGATGCGACACGCAGGGGCGTTCCGAGCCCTGGGCTCCGCAGGTCCCCGGGTGCGCTGAGCTTGGTTACTCCCCGCAGCCGCGACCTGACTGGCCGCGCTCACTGGCCCCAGATGCGCTGCCGCGGGCGATGCGCGCCTCCCAGGTTCGCAGCCCTCCTGCCTTCCCTCCGCACGCTGTGGTACCCCGCCAGGAGGGGGAAAACACTCAGCGGCTCGCCGCCTTGTCTTCGCTTTGTGTAATAAAGGATGTCATTAGGTTTGCGTGTGGCATATGCCGTTACCCCCACCGTAAAACTAAAATTAGCAAAATGTCAGGAATGGAAAGATTGATTCACCCAAGATGCAATTATCATTTTAAAAGTGCTTGATTGAGGTGCTGATGCTCAGTGATTTATTCTGCATACCATATACATAATTAAAGTAGTGTAGTGGAGCAATTTATCAATCTAGTTTAGACTAGAGGGGCAAGGAACTGCTGCCGCTGCTGCTGCTGCTCTATGTTTGTTTTATTAAAACGCTTTCGAGATCTGATCCCGCCCCCTTTTTGTGAGACTGAAACTGATTATTTCTTCAGCTCGGGAGGAGAGAGTCATTCGTTTGGGATTGTGGGTGAGGTAGAGAAATAGAGACACAATAAAAAGAAGAAAAAGGAGGAAGAGAGAGAAGTAGAAAAGGACTCATCAGGAGTATGGTTTGAATCCCTTTCTCGCCTCCCCCTTCCCCTACGCGATGTTACAGAGGCTGTGAGCTATTCGCCTTTTCCCATTCGCCTGCTGCCACTTCCTTCCTGGACGATCTCAGGACGAGTCCGGTTACTTTTAATCCGACCAGCAGCTCAGGCACTTTCTCCTCCTCCACGCAGCACACACGCGCACACACGCGCACCACACACACGCACACGCACACGCACACACCCCAGGCATCTTCTGGCTGCTTATTGGATTGACTTTGAAGGTTGTGTGTGATTCAAGGCGGCTGCATGTTGAACCAGGTGGTGAATATTTAAGACTGGAAGAAGTAAAGGGATTTTTTCTTTTTCCTATGAAAGGAAAATATCTGAAGGACTAGTCTGATCAGCCAAACAGCTAACGGTTTACAATGTAAGTACATGTGAAATTCAGCGTCAGAATAAAATGTGGTGGGCATGGTGCAAAAGCCCTAGGTACATTTCCTATCGCGTTTGAATAATGTATCAGTCATTTTAGGTATCTGGGACTGAGGTTGCTTGCAGACTTTTAGTGTGTGACTGTGCAGTTGCTTAAAAGTAGCTTGCTAAAAACGAGTTAAATCTCTGGTAAATTATGGCGAACTTGTCTCTATCAGTGTCATAAGTGTTTAAACTTCGATGAAGTTAGTTTACATAATTTATGTTTTTGATATTATGAAGAATTGGAAGCTTATTTGATTTAGATGGCTCTTAGTTGATTTAAAAGCTATGACCTTGTCGTGCTTGCACTCTGATTTATCAGACTAGGGAAACAATCTAGTTTCAGTGAAATGCTCTTAAACTTAGTTGTATCACAGGCTCTTCAGTCTTGAGTTTAAGTAGTGCATGCTTGCAAGTGTTCAACTTTGTACATCTTTCATCTGAATTACTTATGTTTGAGATGGAAGGACCCCTTGCATTTATGTGGGAACTTAAGTGATGGTGTGCAAGCCGATTTTCGAACAGTATGCTTTGGTCTTTACACAGTACTTTGAGTAATCTTTAAAATTTTTTACACAAAGGAGCTAATCAGAATTACAGAACTAGCTGACATAATTGCAGTACAATCACTTACAGGCTAAGATAAAGTTTAATGTAAATGAGAGACTTGTAAGATTATTGTTGCATTATATAATTAGAATACTTATTATTTCCCATAAAACTTAGCGTGACCTCTTGTCAGCCTGAAAAACAAAACAAGTATAAAATCAAGTTAATAATCCCATTTCCATACTACTACAACTAACAATAATAATAATAAGAAAGCAATGCAGCATGGCGCAAAACACAATTCAATGAATCATTGTGGGTATCTAAGCATTGTCTTTTATAAAAAAGTTCTATTTTCTTTATTGTGTGTAATGACTATTATTACCAAATAACTACATACTTAAATAAACACTGTAATAGACAATTTAAATGTTTAAGAGAATTAAACAGAGAAAGGTACTTTACCAGTACTTTGCTGATGATCAGAAAATAATAGCTTTGACACAAAATTTTCCTTGCACATATCTGACAATCACCTTAATGGCATACGTCCTAGTTTCATATCTTTACTTTAAAATAACTATAAGATGAATGACAGACAAACTATTTTAGAAGCAACTTCTCATTTAGAAGACTAGATGTCTTTCATTGTCACTTTCCTGCTATTGGGTTTGAAGAGTAAAGATGTCTATATGATATAGAGTATAATAACTAATCCCTAGGTGCTTGGCAGGGCAAGGAAATAGTACCACCTGTGAACCAGTACTCCAACACATACTAATTTTCCGTGCAAATGATAAGTCATATGGTTTCTCTGGGCATTTGTTATTTTGTGAACTGTATTTATTACAGGATTTCAAGTACCTTACTTTAAGTCCAAAACCCACAAAACTTTATTAGTTTTCCTAAAATATACATTATATTATTCCTTCTGTGTTAATGAGTACATAACTCATAATGAGCCTATGCTGAAATATCTGCCCACAAGTCTGTCCTTTTGGAAGTAATAGAAAAATTTCTTGAAAAACAACTTAAGACAATGGTCCTTAATCCCAGGTGTCTATGTTCCTGGTTGCACATGTACTTTTATTTTAAAAACTCACTGTTCATATATATTTATACTAAAATGCTCTACATAGTGTGAGAAGGTAGCTCTGGGACCTGAACGTGGAAAGGCTCATTCATGCAAGGAGTTCTTACACAACTAGTGCCACTCTCAATGCTGAGACTACTTGTAAGAAAATGAGCAAGTCACAGGGATAACAATTTACAGGACAAGAACCCAGAGAGAATAAATCTCTTGCCTGTCCTAAAGCTTTCATAGGATAGAGATGTAAAGAATGTCACTTTCAATGTCTTATAAAAGAATGCAGGGATCAGATACTGTCTGCATCCTCTTAAGATTGCTTAACCAAGAAAAAAGGAAATGTAAGTTTAGGAGCCTTATTAAAATTGGTACTAAATGATGAATAGTATGGGAGATTAAGTCTTTTACAGTTATGTTCCTGAATTTCTAGTTTTGGACCATAATAAGAAAATTAATTAAAATAATTTCTTACTATGAATTTTCTTCCAGTATGGGATCCAAATTTTTTTTCCTTTTTTTAGACATTTCATCTACCTGCAACATGTATATTTAAAACCAGACATACCTTTCTTAAATGGTTCTTTTTTTAAAAAATGAACCATTTTTTAATGTTAAAGACAAAGAGAAATGAAGTTTCCTGAAGCAAACTTTTCACAAAAGTTTGCTTAAGAAATATTTTTGTAACTCATTATTCAGTGGATAAAAGTAACTATATAGAAACTTAAAAAGTGAGCAGGAGTTGCGAATACAATATTTTGCCAACTTAATTTCTTTTAGTTCTACTTTTCTCTAGAATAGATTAATTTATTGTCCATCAGGATAGTTTAGCTCATTTTAAGAGACAGCTGAAGTTATTTCTACATTTCTTTAAGGAAGAAGTCATTAATTGTTACTAGGCTCTTGAAAGAAAAAAGCCTTGTTGTTTGATACATTAAGGTCCATTTTTATCTGTTTGATATAATTATTCAAAATTATATGATAATTTTTCAAAAAATCGAGTAAGGTGTATTGGTATTTTTTAAAAAATCTGATGATGGAGATGAATCTATATAAGCTGTTATGTAATTTCCAAGAATTTATAGTCCTTGCTTCAGCATTCTGAATCATGGCCAAAACACTTGCATTTTTTATGCATTTTATGTTTTTTTAATTTTGCTATATGATATCAGCAGAGAGATTTTGCTATATCCTCATTTATGCTCTGTAATGATTTAGGTACAAAATATTTTTAAAATAATACATTTAATTCTGAAAGCTAGAAAATGTTAAGCTTAACAAACAGAGTTAGAATTCTGATATTTGAAAAGGATGAATATAGAATTTTGGATCCTGCTTCAGAAGAAAGATGGATTCAGAAGAACTTTGGTCAGCAAACACTGATGGTGCAAGTGAAAAATTGAAAAACTGAATTTTTAAACTATTTTTAGAAGTAATTACTTGAGTCCTCTGACCAGCTTTAAAGTAATTTTCTTAGAACTGATGATCAGTGATACATAAGGACAGGTGATTAAAACCTAGTGTCTTCAGCCCTCCGCTTTATTGTCACTGCCTCATTGACTGCAGTGCGGGAGAGGTTGTCTATTCACTGAGATCTGTCATCTTTAGGAAATCAGACCAGCTTATAGGGGCGATTCACAAAACCAACAGTGACAACAAAGTCTTATGTGCCTTACAAAAGACGGATTAGGCAGTTCACATGTCATTTTGATTGGACAGCAATAAAAGCTGATTGCTGTGGCATATCAAGACACACTTCACTTTTAAGTGATTATTGTATGAGACAACTAGAACTCTGTTGCTTAGTCATGTTTAAATGCAATTCAAATCAAGGAAAACTCAATTTTGACCATTACCAGACATGTATGACTTTATAGTGAAAGTGCAGCCACTTGTAGCATTGTTAGACAAATTTTATAAAAACTTCTTAATACACCACTTTGGAGAAAAACAATTAAAATGTGGTAGATTCTCAGTTCTTGGATTTTTTAAAAAAAATATTTGTCTAGATATTTTCCTGTAATCACAATTTAAAGTTACTAAAAATGACTAGGCTCTAAAAAGTGTCTAGAACTATACTAAA
>WBNQ01049210.1:0-18861 GCA_013401375.1 Spizella passerina | reverse complement strand
TTTGTGTTGTGGTAGTGATGGACTTAGATGTTGCTCATGAATATCTGACATGGAGAGATCTATGCCATCTGCATCCTAAAAATGTTAATGCTCCCCATTAATGATGCTCTTTGTACAAGCCAGAAGTCATTGAAAATATTACTTTTGCTCTGAGAAAAATGTTCAGGGGTGATGATGGGAGAAAGTAGATCACTCTCAGTTCCATTGTGGCCTTTGACTCCCTATTCCAAGAAAGGGTGTTAATGGCATGGCAGTACTTCAAGGGCTGAAAATACTAATGAGACAATCACAATGAACCCCCTTTTTGGCCTACTACATCTATAAAGAGCTTAACTTCCTCACAGCATGTGTCCAAGCTGTCTTTTAGCGCTCATTCCACTGAAATCAATGAGCTCCTCCATGAGACAAGTAGTTCTTCCCAGTTTTAAAATGAAGGGCACTGGTCAAAGAAAAACGACAATTTTTCTCAGGCTAAAAATAAAAGAGAGGTAAAAAAGAGACTATAAGCAAAATCAGCAATAGAAGACTGATCTTCATTCTCAGGACTGTGTTACATCTTTGAATCCACACTGCTTCTCAGATGCTTCATTTGGTAATTTATATGTGCCAAGGGGAAGGAATGTGAGATAAGACAGGTGCCCTAAAAACATGTGACTGTACATGTGTGTTTAAAATAATTTCCATGTGGCTCAGTATCAGCTTAGTGCTTTATACCCTGATGATTGATAAACCTCTTAGCACTAGAAGGAAGAAAATAAAAGCTTTTACTTCTACAGAAGGATTTCTCTTACAAGCTCACAGTCCAATTGTCCTCACCCAGTAGTCCTCACCATTTCTTCCTCCACCTCATGTATTAATTTTTTCAAAAGCAAGAGCATGGGAAACAAAAATTGCAGTGATTTTTGTGATTATTATTTTTAGCAAGACAGACCAGCAGTCTGGTTATCAGACGTGCAAACAGAACCTGCTGCAGGAATCAAGGAGACATTGCAAAGGCAACTCTTCACTTTTCTGCTGAGATGATAAGTGCACAACTTATCATCTCAGTGATGATATTTCACAGTGAAAAGTCTCCTGGCTCATTCTTTTGAATTGTGAAGAACAGGTGTCTTTGCAGTAAATGGACACATGAGTTTTTGTGACCTGCTTCCCACCCTTGAAAAAGCACCTCAGTTTACAACTGCTCCAAGTGCATTAGTAGAAAGTCCAGGCCTTACCAGGGAACTCATTATATTGGGAACAGACCTAATTTTTAATCTGAGTTTGCAGAAATGTCCCTTAGTGTCCTGATACATTTAATATTTATTGCTTCAAGCAGGCTGGTCTCAGGGGGGAGAGAAGAGTAATTTCTTTCTGCATTCCATGTCTGCCAGAGTTATTTTTAACTTTAGTTAGGGTGGCGAGTTTCTTGCAGCTGCTTTACAAAAGGAAAAGTATGTGGCATGTGAATAAATTTGAATCAGGTCCAGGGGGTTACAAAAGTATATCTGTGCATAGAAGCTTGGATTTCACTTACTACTGCGTCACACAAATATACCTTCTTCATATAATTTACTCATTTGGACACAGAGTAAAACCAAACATGCTTTTTTGGCTCTAGGGAGTGCTAGAACCACTTTTGAAACCAGCAGCAGCAGCAGAAGAAATGTATTTGCCTCTGAGGTCCTGTGTATATGTATATGTATATTCAAGAGACTAAAAGAAAGAAGCCTCTGATTCTGCATCTTCTCTACCTTTATCCATGCTCCTCATTGCATCACCCGATTTCTCCCTACTGTAGAAATCTTGTGACATTCCTCATCCAGAAAGCTGAAGTTTCATCTTTGTTACATATACAGCATAAACATGGTTGGTCTGGTTGTTTCCTTTCCCACTGCCATCAATGACTCAGCTACTTCAGATCATCCCTCCCCTTTGCCTTTACAAAGCCTGCTACCCCTCTTTCCTCTACCTTTGCAATCTCTTAGTATTGCTTCTTTATTACAACACACAAGAGACTGTGAAATTCTCTGTGCTATAGGATTTTTATAATGCAATCCCACATCCCTTCCAGAAATGCCAGCTGACAGAGACAGACAAAGCAACTTAGCTGAAAAAAGGGAAGCTTTTGCCATTAGTCTGTGATGTTGGCTTGTGAGCTGTAAGATTTTATGTCATCCAATCAGCCTTTTTTATCCCTTCATTTCGGCTGCTTGCTGTCGGAATGAGGAAAGCAAAATGCTGTAATAGAGCAGCTGTGTGAGATGTATCCATATGACTGTGGTCCTCTGCCGCTATCCTGAATGGGCTGACCTTATTTTCTAAACTAGGTTACTGAAGCAAGTGAAGGATAAGAGGATGAGAAAATGGATTTTCCCCTCCATAGAAGCTGATATGTGTAACCATCAACAACAGTAAGGAAATTACTTTCATATCTTACTTTAATAATTGATCTGCTTAGCTATTTGCAGACCTCCTTGCAGGGTCATCACCCAAGGGATCTGTCTGCTGTACTGATCCAGCCACCAGAAAACAGAGTTCATGTGACCTCTGTGTGGAAAAAAAATGGAAAAGGCTGCCCCTGTCATGGCTCCAGCTGATCCCCTGTGCTCAGTCCTGCAGTCAGAGCCATCCCAGGAGCTGTGAGAGTCAGCACAAGGACCTCCCTCCCCAGCAATTACTTTTTGCCAACCTTGAGTAATTAACAACTTGTGCTTCATCCTAAGGAGCAAGTCCTGCCCCACTGAGTCCATGTGTTCTGAGATCTAAGAACCAAACAAAATTAGGTCCAACATCTCCAGTCTCTACAGCGCCTACATTGGAGACTGCGTGCCAGGGGAGAAAGCCAGCCAAATTCCTTCCTCTGCTGGATTTTTTTGAGTCTTAGGGTATTAAGTATAAGTTAAAACAGCTGGGGGGATTATCTTCCTCCTCTATTTTCCCCCTCTTCTTTCCTGATTCATCTAGTTAAATCAATCTCTGAATTAGGAAGATGTAGTCCAGCTCACAGGATGCTACCTGAGTGGGGTTTCCCCTTCACCATTAAAACTTCTCCTGGATTTCAGCTCTTATTAGGAACCCCATCTCCCTGTCTCTGCTTTTATGTGCTCAGGATGCCTTTTATTCTCTTAAACTTTTTGTGTATTAGCTGAAGCCATAATTCTTATGAAGGTATCTATAGGAATGAAAATGGTACAAGACAAATACATCCTTAATGTAAGAATATCATGTCAGGGAAACAGAAGAAGGTTATAAATCCCAGAAAGGATTTCTGACTCCACAGACTAGGAGGACCATCTGTGGGAGCAACAAGCCCTCTTTGCACACAGCTGTGGCCTCTGAAAGCAACCTGCTGAATCCTGCAGAGGTCCTGCTGTGATGAGGTTTCTCTGTAAGGAAACAGAAGCGGTTTAAGTCCCTTCTGGGTTTCTAACCCTCACTTAGGAATAATTCCAGAATAAGGTCTGAAATGATGTTTGGAGTGTTGTAGTATCTTTCTTTTCCTGACCTCTCTTCAAGACAGATTTTTAGGGTTGAAAAATGTGTCACTGAAAATAATGATGAGCAGATCTGGCACTTCTCCTGAAGAAAGATGATGCCCCTTCATTAATTGCTGTGTGGAAAAGCATGCTTGTTGCTGTGTCTGTGCACTATATCTCACACACCAGAGTGGAGGCATGTGCTTGTATAGGTCTAGATCAAGTCTTTGAGCACGACTCCTTGTGGGCTGATTGCTTTCTGTGTCCCTCTGATCTGGAAAAGATAGCTGGTATGATCCCTTGTAGGTTCAGACTTGGAGTACTGAATGTAAAACCCCTTTCTTTTTTTATCATCTTCTGTGAATATTTTGCCTTGCTTGGCTTTTCTGTGTATCATAAATGGTAATAACTGGAGAACAGGCAGGAATTGTTTTTTAAGATGAAGTTTAATTTGCTCCTTTCAGAGTATGAGGCACCATCCATTTTTGGAGCCCTCACATTCTTCCAGTCAAGGAGCAAATGACACCTTGAACTCACACAGATGCTCTTTGGCAGCAGCTGACTTGCAAGCAGGAATGTGTGCTGCAGCTGAGTTTGAGGCCTGATATTCTGACCTGAGGCAGAGGAAATGTGGCTGTGACTGCTGCTCAGTGAGGGGGAAGTAGTCGGGAGAAGAATGGCATTCAGGTGTGAATTTCCTGAATGTGGATAATAAATTTGGATCCTGAGATTTGTGTGAAAACTAGAAACACAAAAAAAAGCTGCTATAAAAAGTTAATTATTTGTTTCTGTTGACAAAGAAGTATATTTTTTATTTATGAATAGAAGATACAAGGCATTCTAGCTAAAAGCATCAATGTTAAAACCACAATATGCTTTAAACTGGACTCCTGTTCAACCACCTCCACCTACACACACGCACACACAGAGAGAACTTGACATCTAGATAAAGAAATTTGGATTCCTAAAAAAACTTTGAAGTCTCAGCTTGATATGCAGAAATCCTTGAAGATGTACATTATATGTGCTCTGCTTTGAATAAGACTATGAAATGTTTGCTGAAACTACTGGGCCAACCTCTACTCTCAATCCAACCAGGTAAACAGCAATGAGTCACAGAATCACAGAATATTTTTGGTTCTGTGCAGGAAATCAGGAACTGGATATGGCTTTGTGAACTAAAGGGGTTCAATTCAAAATCCATCTTTGCAAAATTTCATTTGTACTGTAACTAAACCCCATGGATTTGCAACCATTTCCTTGGACAATGAGATTTGTGTGGCTTAAAACAAAATAGTCTCTTTGTTATACACCTTTCTGCAAGAAGAGATCTGAGTGAACATTTTGATGCTTAGGGTGGAGCTTGGGGATTTGCTGTGTGCATAATATACTTTTAAAATACTCCCAGACTTGATGTAATTTATATTCTTTATCAGTACCAAACTCTATGTCCCCTCACCCACCCTTGCTTGAAAGGTTTGCAACTCTGTCTGCTCCAAAACTTGCATTTCTTCCAGCACCTAGAAAGTGACAACATTTTACAGAATAATTGCCAGGGGTGTGACTGTTACCTGAAATGCAATCACCATATCATCATATCCCATCCTTCCACACTAGTGTTTTGATGCATCTATCATGAGGTCTTTTTCAAGTCCCAGACTTGTTGTTTTGTACACATGAGCTTGTGTTTTGCTGCCCTGCTTTATGTTTTTTCTCATCCTTCCCAAGATGAGGGCCTGAATATTTTTGAGAATTGAAGTTGTTAGAGTTTGGTGTTTTTGTAGATTTTTGGTTTTTTTTTTTCCCTGTAGGGGTGGAGAGAATGGCATGAGTACTTTTTATTTGCTCATTTGATTGTTTTGGTAAAGTACTAGTCAAATTTTTTTAAGTATTAAACCAAATCAATGAGAATAGGCTTTTTTCACTGACAGCAAAAATCCACCATGGTTACAGACTTACTACAAAATTATTACAGCACTTTGAGACATCACATTTAATTATCAAAATGGTGCTTTTCTGCTCCCTCCACACAATGTGAGAAGGTTCTCAATTTGTTCACTGATGATCATTGGTCTTCTGCTGTGACTTGGGGCTTCAGGGTTACAACTCCAGCCACCATTCTCACCCAGATTCTGCTTTTTATATTACACTCTAGTAGATATTTAGATGTACAGACAGGGAGAGCAGTCTGCTAGTTTGGTAATCAGCAAAATATTGCTTCAGGTGCCTACTTTTGTAAAAGATTCCATGAGCTTACATGTGAACCTACTAAATTGTTATTTCTGTGCTAAATTCATTGAAACTGGTTCCTGAACTGTAGCATTAGAGCATCTTAGGTAAAATAAGGAGGGTTTTGGCTTTAAAGCTACATTGTGTTTGCTAGTATTACCACAAAAAAAAAGATTTAAAAGAGCCCTGCAGCAACACGGACAGAACTTGCACAGAGTACAAAAGTTTTATGCTGCATAAAGTTAAGCTCTACACTGCACTTTTACTTAAAGCACAGAGGCAGCTGTTAAAAATTAATATGTTTTCTGGCTTGCCATTCTGTACCATAAATCATGGTTAATGGAGTCTTACAGGCAAAGTCACCTGGGGATTAGGCTTAGGACAGGGAGCAGGAGACTCTTGATTGCTCCTGCTGAAGCAGTGAAAACCATGAAAAACTGATGAGGAAAAAGTGTATTTGGGTCTCACATCCCCAGTGATGCTTAGTCCAGCAGTGTGAGAGAATGTTTGTACATATTTGTCATAAGCAAAAGAAATGTACTTACCTTAGATATTCAGTCTGTTGTCAGGATCAGGGTGAAGCACTGGGGCTCCCACCCCACTGCCAAATTTTTATCCAATATGTGATAGAGGATACATCATTGTGGGATGCACAATGTCAGGCTGGGCATGAGAACAGGAATGGGTCTAACTCCTGATGAACCTCTTTGGTGCTGCCATTAGGGGGATAAGACTCTGAGGGATGCTTTCATCCTGATGGAAGTGTGTCCATGGCCCAGCAATTAATGCCTCATGCAATTGCAGGAGCACCATTCCAGAAGACTGTTCCAGAAAATACATGGGAAGAAGGGAAAATGGTGTAGCAGAAAATAAAGTGCTTTTATTCTTCAGGCCCAAGTGATGACTTTAAGTCATGATGATTGATAACTTCAGTAACATTCTTACAGACTTATCATACAAATTATGCTTTCTTCCCATTTTTTTACCTTGGGCTGGTGTAATAATTTTTCATGGAGAGGCCAAAGGAAAAATATACAGAGTATTTGTCAAAGTCAGTAGAACACTTCCTTCCAAATGAGCCTGCTCACAGGCCTTGTATTTCCTCTGTGTGATCTACTCAGAGACGCCTTGGGAAGTAAAAGGACTTTGGATTCAATATATTGTAGAAAAAGCCTAATTTTGTTAGCTGAGTTGTATACTTTTGTCCAACAACAAAGATCACTTTTGCAGAGGTAAATTAGAGATTATGAACTGTTATGAATGTAATCAGCCTTGGGGATTNTTTGTTTTGTTTTGTTTTCTTATGGGAGCCTGCAGGAAGTATAGCAAATTTAAAATATGTAAGGAGTAAGACTGATGCAAAAACACTTACTGCAGGAAAAAAGCTATGGTAGGTTAATTATCTCATGAGTTATTGTAAGAAACAGCTACTGGCCAGGGGAAAGAAATGCTGCCCAACCAAAAATGGGGAATAATTAACACCTTTCCCTGCATGGTTACAGATAACTTATCAGAGTGAAAGCAGACAGAAGGGAAATTGCATTTTTTAATTGTCATGTTTAAATGAGACTTTATGAAACAGGTGTCCTTCAGATTTCCTGCCAAATTCATCCATCAATGTAAGTTTTTTGCTATTTTTAACAGTCTTCTCCCAAAATTAAGAAAAGGAGACAGCAAGGGACTCTTGAAGAGTGAGAACTTTAGAAGGAGAAGCAGTCATCTGATCGCCAAGACGATGAAAACACTTTACTAATACTCCACTGAAATTAGGATTAAATGTATGTTTTGTTCTGTCATAGTCCTAGCATAGCCTTTTTTTCCCTGTCTCCCTTAAAAGAGTGATTTGGTTAAACATCAGCTGTGTTTGGTTACAGGGCACGGCTGCTGAGGCTGGCAGGGCTGCCTGGTGCTGAGAACATTGCAGGTGTCTGCCTGACAGGGGCTGGAAGAGTGTCCACTGCACCAGGGGCTCCACACCACTCACCACACAGCTCAGTTGCACCCGATGCAAACATGCCTCTCCAAAAACTTGTGCAGAAATGAGGTTTTGGATGGTGACAATTTGTCTAGAGCAAGATCACTTGAGCACAGACCATATTGCTGCTTACAGAGATACTTGCATGTGTTGAAGATGCTTCTCTGACACTCATCCTGAAGAATCATCTTCTTGTTGTGAGGGATGGGGAATAACAACAAGGCTGCAGTTCATTTGGCAGGTTCTGAGGGCAGCATCCATCACCCTGAGCTCTGATCAAGTAGCACAGGGATGGCAGGCTGATTCAGCAACACATTAACTTTACAGCCATAAAATTTTTTATAATGGATGAGTAAATTTAGAAATAATGGAAACCGTGAAGATATTTCATAATCCAAACAAATAGAAGTCTGCCACTTTTCTCTGAAGCCCTGTCTTTAATGGAAGAGTAAAATTTCAGGCTCGGCAGATGTCAGATTATTACAAAGACAATGTTTGTCCCAAACACAGTCAGTAGTGATGTAGTGGCCAACTCTCCTGGGGAACCCAAGAGTTTGGAAGTAAAATCCCATGTCCTGTTAGACTAAGGTCACAAATTTGAACTGCCCATAGATCCTGTTAATGCTAATGTTGGGAGTAGTGTGCATGCACCAATTGGGGGTGATGAGTTTAAGTGCTTATTCTCCAAAGATATCTCTAGGGAAATGTCTACTCCTACAGTTGCTTTTAGTCTTTTAAGAATGACTGAGTCAATTTGAACAGCAAGCCTTCTGGACCCTAGCATTTAAAAAAAATACATTTCTGCTACAGGAATTCTTTTAATTAACACCGTCTGAAGGATAGTACATGCTCACTCAAAGTATTTCTCTGAAAATGTTTCCCCTCCACCTATTCTTCTGACTTATTTTAGATTATTTTTTGCCATAGTGCCCTGACCTCCAACTCTTCTGACTTCTATAACAACATGATGATATCTAACAGGGTGATGATATGCAGGGTCTCATCCTGGATGTAATGCAGTTTGGATTCTGCTCTATTCTACTCTAACTCAGAAATGTTGTTAATGGTTTTTTTAAGGAATAAATTTATATGCAAATTCTTGTGCTGGTCAGTATAGTCCTATTCTGCCTGGCGGAAGGCATGTAAAATAAATACTGAAGGAATTTCAGATTTATTTGACAAGAAAGTGACGCAATATCAATGAAATTGGAACTATCAATATTCTTCAGGACTGTATATCTCAACGGAATAGGTCTATAAAGTCAAGGTCCATAAAGGAGATTATGGGCTGCATCTTGTGCTCCTTTTGCAATCTCATGAAGCATAGGAAAGATTCAGAAGTGTCTTAAATTTGATGATTCCCTTCAAACATCTCACAGACATCAAATCCATTGACACTTTTGATGTCTGGCACATAATCCCTTTTGTAAAAGTAGCTCTTCTGTCTGCATTGTGGTGAGGTACTTTGAAGCAGCTTGAGTAATTTGGGCTCTGCTTCCATAGGTCAACTTATACTTACTTATAGATAAGAGTGATGGAAGGAAATGAAGCCTACAGAACAGATTTAGCTTTTAAAATTATACTGATGACAAATTGTACCTTCTGCCTTTGATGCAATTGTATTCTCACATCCCTCACAGTCATGATTAGTCTGCATTAAAACTGCACATGAAATGGCTGTGCTTGTAGGGAAGGATACTTCTCTCACTGAAATATTTCACTTTCTTAATTCACTGTAATGAGCATCTGCTTCCAAGCTGTCTGCAGTTGTTCTTTGCAGTCAGTCAGAATTGTTGTCTTATAATGTCTGCATAATGTAAAGTTTTCATTTTTCTTCTATGTTCAACTCAATCACAGTTTGCTGGAATTTGATAAGTGTATGCTGATGGGATTTGAGTAAGTTACAGGAAATTTAATGATTTATTAGCTGATGGTGTCCAGACTACTGTAAGTATGGTACAGAGGAAATGTTTGTTTTTCTTTGCTTTGATGTGGCATTTGTTTTGTCACTGATTTTTTTAATGGAAAGTACAAGCAGCAACCCCCTTTTTCAAATATTATACCAATCAAGGAAGACTCTAAAGCAAGCTCAGAAGCACAAAGAGTATTTAGAAAGGCCTCCAGTATTGCAACTGCTTGAGTTACTTCCCAAAATCCATGGATTCAAATATCTGAATAATGTACAAACCAGGTTAGGTCTTAGATGTTTGTTTTCCTATATGTTTAGCTTAAAGTTGAAATTTAAGTATTGTCCTGGACCTAAAGGCCTAAGTTCCACCTTAAGAAAAGACTTGTAAGATTAATTTCCTTGCAGGAGACCAAATCAGTGTCTTCTAGTGCCATGCTCCAGTCACCTACAAGAAAAGCATAATAAGCAAATTTATGTAGGATTTTTGGGCTTATTCTTTGGTAACTTACACTAAGAACACTTCTGAACTGTACAGAGGGTTGATTTCTGAGATGGTGAATATGCTTTTGAAATGTAGGCACTTGGATATGATTCTGCAAATGGTAATGAACTTTTTGGAACTGCTTTCTGATTATTGCAATTGTGCATGCAATAATTAGGTCATTAGATGATAAGATAATTAAACCTCGATTAGATAATGAAACATAGCTGCCTATAATTCTATTGCAGCACACAACACTATTAAGAAAGAAATTAGCATTAAAGTGATGGATTAATCAAAAAGTTTTCACACCATAGATATTTTGCAGATTAACATGCATTTTTCAGGAAACCTTCCATAATGTAGCATAATAGTAAAATAGTTTTGAAACACAGCCTTCGGTTATAAAGGGATTATTATCTTTCTTAAAATTAAATGTACTAATACTCCCTACTTCTCAAAAGGAGTAGGGACTCATGGGCCCACAATGTCGTTTGGAACTACAGCCTCTGACAGTATTCCACATTTTTGTTTTTGTTTCTTAACCTGCCATAGAAAAAATATCAGATTGCTGACAAGCAGCAGTCTGACTCAGAAACAAAATTAATCCTTTCATAGAAAATGGATTAAAATATCCCTTTAAAATTAAAATTTTGGTTGTTCTTTCTTAGTTGTTCTTTAATTTCCTTTTAAAATCAAAATTTTGGTTGTTCTCTTATTTACTGTGTTGTGAAAGACAGTATAGCCCTGTTAACAAATCATGAGAATAACTCAGTCTGATAAATGCCATGAAAGAATACCACAAAAATACCAAATGACAGTAAAACAATAATGACAAAAGAGTGAAAATAAAAACCCAAAAAACAAACACAAGAACTCCCCCCAGTGTAACTACTCCTTCTTTCATTAACTTGGGATCTTCTGCAGTTTTTTCATCTTTTGATTTCAAACTCCTCATGATATGTCTCTTGATACCAGCTTAGTACTAACTCTGCTATAATACAGCCTGTGCTCAACTTTCTTCCCTCTGATTACTGATAAATAGCAGATTGTTTCACTAATTTAACCTACAAACAAGGTATTAATTCACTTTCCTTAAGAAATAACTGTGTTTGAGCCTAGGTGGTAGTTGGTATGCACACTAATGGACACCTCACTTTTATTCCATATGGATTCTAGCAAACTGTAAATTATTTTTTTAATCATCTGTGTGCAAGTGATGGATTATCTTCTGTGGAAATGAATGGGAGAATTGCATTTGATTGAGGGAACAATTCTTAATTTTAATGGGAGAAGATTTTTGCCCCTGCTGAGTTTTCTTATCTACACTCTTAAGGAGTGTATTGTTCTTTATTCCACTAGAAGAAGTTCTAGATATAGAACAGCAAACTGCTTGCCAAGTCTTCCTCTGTGGTCCAAAATATTGAAATTTTTGTAGACTGCTCCTAAAAAAATTACTTTTTTTAGTGATTTAGGCATCACTAAAAAAATAACCTAAGTTCTGTGCTAAGTGAGAGCTTGTTGTCTCAGAAATAGAGAGTTTTGCTTTTAAAGAAGCATCCCAATTTCAGTTTAATATGAGTTTTTTTCTGTTTACTCTAAGTTTTTATTCTTAGCTATTTTTCTGGCTCTAGATCACCTCTTGCACATCAAGAGAGCACATTATTCCTCAGCCCTACCATTTGCTTTGTGTCAGTACCCCAAAAAACCAAACTAAAATTACATACCTGCTTTGATTTTGGTTATAAGAAGAAAGTCTATAAAAATCAAAGACCATAAATATGACATGACTGAAAACAATCTGCTTTAGCCTGCTTGCTTTTCAAGCATGTTTAATAGTGGAGCAGGCAACTGAGGGACATAGCATGGTCTGCTTATTTGCAAGGTTTTCTTTTCTTTAAAAAATGGTAGTTTATCCTTTGTACCTGAAAAGCTTCATATTTTAACATCCTGGTTTGAATTTTCATTTTTCACTAGTCAGCAAGTGCTGAGCAATTGTATTGTGTGTCACTTTTGGGTTTTGGATTTTATTTCTCTCTTTTTTTTGTCTCTTTGTTCATTACATGATGTTGCTGCTCTTGTTGGTTCATTTCCTCTGTGTCATTAAACTGCTCAACTTTCTTATCTCAACCCACAGAATTTACCTTTTTTTGCAGTTCTCCTCAGCCCATGGGCAGATGTGTGTGTGAATGAGCATGGTACTTAGTTTCTGAGTTAAACCACAGCAGTATTATAAAGGATTGTTTAATCTTTTTATCTCCTATAAAGTTATTGCCAGATTATGCATACTGCTCTTTTGCTGTATGAAGCTTGTTTTGTGCTTAATCAGCAAATGCTTAAGCTGCTAAGCATTACTAAGATAATTATTCTGAATTACACTTGTCACAAAATTTTGCAGGGGTCTTCTTAATATTATTGTCGTAATCAGAAGATTCTTCTATCTCTGGCTGCTGTTACAAGAGAGCTAGCCTATTTAGAGAGATCACAATTTGTTTTTTGTGGTATCTGAAGTGATTAGGACAAAGTAGTACCATAGGACAAAATGGTACTTAACTGAAAAGGACAGACTTAGTGAAACTGGTCTTCATTAACACATTTTAACACAACTGTATTCTCTTTGTCCCCTAGTGCCTAATCCACAACATCTAGATCAAGGGCAGTGCTGGAATCTACTTGCAGAATTGTTCATGTTTACCTGAATTTACCTATTTTATTATAAAACTCAGATTGCAGAGTCACAAACCCACAAATCCATAGAGTGGTTGAGGTTGGAAGGAAACTCTGGAAGCCATCTAGTCCCATCCCCTGCCCAAGCAAAGTCACCTGTGGGAAGCTGCCTTTGAGCACACTTAGAGGCTTTTGAATAACTCCAAATATTGGAGCCTTCACATCCTTCCTATCTGAGTGATTTGTGCCAGTGCTTGGTCACTTGTGCAGTGGGGAAGGTTTTCCTGATGTTCAGAAAACACCTCCTGTGTTTCAGCTTGTGCCCAGACCTTTCATTCACCTGATCCACAGTCCTGGATCAGAATGGAGGTGTAGTTGAAAGCACCATAAACACCCTCTTGTTTAAACACTGTTCTAAAACAGAGAGGAATAATAATGTTGCTGTTGATTTGGCTGTTTTATGCTCTAATCCTTGTCTTGGTATCTGCACATCCAAATCCAAACACTTATGGGCTTTAACTCCCTATTTCTGAGTGTTACAAAATCATCCAGCTCTTTCCAGCTCGGCAAAAGCCTGGAAAGTGAGAATCTTTTCACGCAGAAAACCTGAGAAACTTTACCATGGAAAAAGAAAATGTGAATTCATGAAGAATTAATACTGTTCCCCTGTGCTTCTCCTATGCCCATCAGCATGCTGTACTGCTGGGAAGGATAAAAGTTTGTCAAGAAATTCACACAGATATGTATGAAAGATGGCAGAAAGATCTTGGCAGAAAGATTTTTGAATGTAGAATCTAAAGAAGGAGTAGAAATGAAAGCAAGTTTTGATACAGAAGAAAAGAATTGCTGAGCCAGTCTTACTGGATAACCAAGAAGGTAAAGAGTATGTTAGTTAGAAGAGGTTTTTATGACTTAGAGCAAAGGATAAACCCACCTCAAACAAGATGTTTTTACCAAGCAGAAAGATAGCACAGGCAAACAAGTCAGCAAAGTTACAAGCAGAAAAATGGTCTCAGAATTTTCCACTGCAAGAAAACTGGAAAACAACTTCTAGCTTAAACTCTGACATACTAACTTTTAGTGATTGGAGAACAGTAACATGAATGTGGTAATTGTAGTAGTTATGATAGGCTATAGATAATAGCTAAGGAATAGATTGGTTCTACTCTATTAAGATGCTCAGCAAAGAAAAGTATATAATGCAATGTAACCAAAACCAAAGGGTCTCCAGGCCTGCCTGCAGCTGGAGCTGACAGGTGTAGGCACAGGCTCTGTCACCCACAACCCTGCACGGCTGTAACCAGCTGGGTGGAATAAACTGCATTTTGGAGAGCTGCTTGGAGTCCTGCATCCCTCATTTTGGCTCTTACACTGTACAAATAGGAATGGACAGCGGCTACACTGGTTGCCTTTTCTGGCTTGGCAGCTCAGTGTTTAGGAGATGAGTTCGGAGACTGTGTTGCATGTTTCCTAAGAGCTTCCACTTCTAAAAATCAAAAATTAGAAATACTAAATTGTACTGTGAAAGGCCCTAAAGCAAAAGCTGAAGTTTTATGTCAGCTGCTTTCCCTGTCTCAAGTAGTCGAAAAAAGCACACAAACAAAAAAACCCCCCCTCAAACCAAACAAACCCAAAGCCCAACAAAACCCCAGCAAGATCTGGGTGCATGAAAAGGACAAGAAAAAGTTTTTCTTCTATCCCAAAGATAAACACGTATCACTGGCTGTGTTTCAGCTTAATCATTAAGCCCTGTTCACATAACAGCAAACCCTATGAGAGATAGTTTTTTGCTTGCTTTTGAAATGTCATTGCTTGTAATTCAGACATTTGAAAAAAAATTATGCTGCTTTGCTGCAAAAGTGGCAGTGTGACTGGACAGCCTCTTCCAGCTCATTTATCAAAGTGGTCTTTGCTCTCGTTTTGAAGCCAGCTTTGAGCAAAACACAGTTCTGACAATGCCAGCAACACCCAGGGGAGCAAAGAGCTTTGCACAAGCAAAACTCTTGTGCTTTTGTTTTTTGTTTTTAGCTCTGATACACGATGCTATGCACAGGGCGACTTTCCTTCTAGCACCACTGAGAAGAAGAAAGCTAAATAAGCAGCCGTACACATTTGGAGAGCCTTTCACAACAAGGTGCAGGAGAAATCAGAGAAGCTGAATGCTAATGGTTTCATCATGAAGTGGAAAATATGGTGAAAACAACAAAGCCTTGAAAGTACAGAAAATACAGTTCTTAGGACAACTGCTGCCAATCAGATAACCTTGTGAAGCCTATTTCTGAGGTGCTGTCATTACAACTGCATAAGGAAAACCAAGTTAGGACTAGATATTGATCTTTGATGTACCAGTGTTACTGCAGTCATGAGCAGTTGACTTGAAATTCCTTGCAAGGCTGCATGGGTTCACAGCACTAAAATAGAGAGCTTCCCTTGGCGAACCACAAACTTGTGGAAGCCAGGAGATTTCATTTACTTATATTATACTGATCCGTAAGTATAAATTTAGGTTAGATATTAGGAAGAAATCCCTCCCTGCGAGGGTTGCGAGGCCCGGGCATAGGGTGCCCAGAGAACCTGTGGCTGCCCCTGGATCCCTGGCAGTGTCCGAGGCCTGGCTGGACAGGGTTTGGAGCACCCTGGAATAGTAGATGTTCCTGCCCATGGCAGGATGTAGAACTGGATGAACTTTAAGGTCCCTTCCAACCCAAAACATTATTTGATTATATGATATATATATGCTTAAACATCACTGTAGATGCAGTGGTGGAAACCTTTGGGGTATCCAGGGTTTTTTCTTGGCAGTCATCTATACCTGAAGAGACTGCCTTTTTTTCTGAGTTGTTTTCCCTCTGCTAAAGTCTGACTATTCACAACAGCACTGGTGCAACAATTTCTACTGAGAAATCATTTAGATTTTCCTGCTCATCCTGCAAGCCATGCTCTATTGAGGGCTTTAATATAAGCTTGAAGAAGGCATTATTTTCCTGACTTGCAGTGCGTTCATCTTGGCTTCTTGTTTAGAATAACTGTGTATGGAAATGGATTAATCATCTGCAGCTCACCCTGCTCCCTCATTTCACCTCCAGCAACATCAGCAAGCAGCTGCCATGTACAAAGCCTGCCTGACAGGCTGGGGTAGGTAGGTTTGAAAGAAAGATCTGACACCTGGGACAGGAGGGGCACATCACACACTTTTGTGATTCTTCGCAGTAAACCTGTGCAATGTTACCACTAAATTCTTCTATGGAGAGCAGAGGGAAAGAGAATTCAATCTTGTATGCACCAATTTCCTTCTTTCAGTATACAGTGCTACATAATGGGATGAAGAAAGATGAGGATGTGTATGACTGCTGAGCCAAGACTACGGAAATTGCTGTCTGGTGTTTAAGAAACCTAAAATTCCCCAAATCTTCAGTGTAAGTGTACAACCTACAAAAATTGGAGGGTCAACTTCACCTGCAACAGCGCAAGTTTTATGAAAACTGAGACAAAGGCAGTTGTACGACCTTAATGTCTCTAGAAGTATTTTTCATTACTTTCCTTTTTTTTTCCTCTGTGAATACCAGACATTTCCCACCCAGAATGACTCAATTTTCCTTCTTATAGATCTTTCCCCCAAGAGCAGAACCCCTCACCTAAGCCTTTTTTCCTTTCTCACCAGTCAGTGGATCAAAAGGAATTAATTTTTCAAAGGTCAGGTGGCAGAATTCTCTTCCTACTTCAGCTGGCTTTCCATTTCTTTCCGTTGTGTTCATTACACTTTACAACAGATCCAGGTCAGGGCTTATTTGATGATTTGACTAGCAGCTCAAGCCAGAGAAGGTCTAGGTTAGTTGTAGCTCGAGCAGGAGTCGCAACATCACTGTAAGGTGTGAACTTTGTTAAAATTCCAGAATCCAGTTTAACAGTTCCCATTTGAGTGGTACTTTGCAGTGTAAAATAATCAGCTGCAATAATCAAGCAGAGGGAAGTGAGTGCCATTTTCTCAGATGTCAATTTTTTCCTTTCTATTTTTAACCGGACTGTCTTACATGCAATCTTTTATTTTAAGAATAATTTAAGAAGGAGAGCCTGTAGCCTGCTCAATCAGAAAGATCTGGGAGAGTGGTTTTACCTCTTACAGTCTTATTTCTCTTTGTCTGTGCCTCATGGTTTAGGCTACCAAGCTGTAACTACCCAGGTTTTTTGGATCAGTGAGCAAGTACTGTCCTGAGGTGGGATATTAAGGGAATTTTAAAGATGGATCATACATTTCCAGCTGTGCTTCTGTCTCTGGGTATATGTACTGGTTCATGTAATAGGAAATGGAGTGAATCAGATTTAATTTATGTCAACAGCTCAAAATATGCTATGCTAGAACTCTGATTTCACAAAAAATAATGCTTTTCTAATGGTCTGAGCCAAAATCTCATTAAAAGAGTATGAAAAGCTTCAATCCTTCAGTTTTATTCTTTCTCCCTCTCCTTTCATAGTCATGATGTGTGGTATCTTAAAGAATGTCAATAGGGATATCCAGGCCCTTTAATAGAAACTGTCTTGTTATTATGTGGACCAAGGTGTGGGTCATCTGCTCTGTCATAACACAGACAGCATTAGAGCTGCCAGGCAGAATACTCAAAGCAAAAATACTAATTGAGAAAGACACAAATATCCTTAAACTAGATCATTGCTAGCGATTACTAAGTAAAATAGTCAAAGTTTTCATTAACCAAAACTGAATTGTGTGAGCTGAAGTGCAAATTTAAGAAGTTTTCTGCCAGTGTATGGAGTTCTTTCATAACAATTTTCGTGAGCTGAAGTGCAAATTTAAGAAGTTTTCTGCCAGTGTATGGAGTTCTTTCATAACAATTTTCTTTGCTGGCTTCTCTCTCTATCCCTTTGCTTTCATTTGTTCAGTGGATCATCAGAGTCCTAATGAAGTAGTAACAAATCTAAGTTTCTTTCTTTGTAACAAAACTGATAAAGAGGTTTTAACTTCTTTAAAATAGGTTTCAACTTCTGTGGTTTTTTTACTTATCCTATGTCTGACATCATATCCAAAGTCAGAGGCCATCATGTCAAGACCTTGAGGAGAGTGATTGCTCTCTAGCTATTTTCTGTTATGTTTTGCACAAAGTCAGTAAGCCCTTAGTACATTGAAGACATTGAAGAAAACAGGGTATTGTGAAAAGACCATTTGTGAAATATTCTGTAAGACTGATGTATATTTCTGTCAGTCTAAGGCTGTTTTCTGACACTGAGGATTAGATAACTCAGAAAAGGCAATATGATTCACTCTGGATTTGTTTTCTCTGTGTATGGGTACAGAATACTTATTTTTTTGTGTGTGCTAGTGACAGAAGTGTAATGATTAGCTGGAAGGTGATGTGAGATATTCATGATGCTCACACACAGGGATAGAACTGGTGGTGTTGATCAGCGGCATTTTTGTGAAGTGTTACTGAATGCCCTGTAGTCATGCTTGCTGTGCACAGAAAGATGTGATATTTCTAAAAAGTAACTACATTTCTTTTCTCAGATTTTACCACCTTTATACTGCATACAGCAGTTTGTTTTTTGGTTTTAGTTATTTGGTTTTGTTTTTTGTTTTGTTTTTGTTTGTTTTGTTTCAGTTTAGTTGTTTTTTTTACACTAGATTTGCCCCAAAATAAAAGTTCTCCTGTGCAAGGTCATAGAGTAGCCTGTGGTTTCCATGAGATTCTTTGGTCTAGAGGGGAGTTTTAGTGTATTTGCCCACAAATACACTAAAAATTCAGCTGCAAAGTAAAGAGTATTACTGTCTCTGACTCTGCAGCCTGACTGTGCCATGGAAGACACCAGGAACTGAAATCTCTGCTGGCCAACACAGTGATGGATGGCCTTGCAAAGCTTTGCTGACAGTGACAGGACAGCCCCATCAGCAACGAGCTGCACAAAGCAGTTACAGGAAAAACATTTTCAATAGAATTCAATAAACATTGAATTCTATTGAAAGCAATGGAAGTGTGAAAAGAACAACCCTGACCTCACCTATAGAGGGAGAGGTTGTTACTACTGAAGAATGAAAACCATGGAGGTGCAACAGCTGCTGGCACAAAATAACTGCCCTCAGAAAATATTTAAAAAGTGAATTAGTTAGAAGTTATGTGGAGAGGGAGAATAA
>WBNQ01049165.1:0-17685 GCA_013401375.1 Spizella passerina | reverse complement strand
TATGCTTAATAAAAGGTCTTACTCAGGTCTTATATGTCTAAAGTAGTGATGAATTCGGGGTAATAACCCTTTTAAAACTCTGTTAATTTTAATTTGAAAGTCTAGTTACATCATTGATAGTAGAGCCTTATAGTAGAGGGCTCTTAAGGAAAACTGTAATGCTACTTTAAGATTAGTTCACCTTTTGGCCTCAAATTTGCAAGACTACCAAACTGAAATTGATATGGGGTTCGTATTAGCATTTCTAAAAATCAAGCCATTTACCTAAATGCCTGGATAAGGCTTGAAATGTCTGGATTTTATCCAGGCAACCCAATTACAAGAGGCTAATATAGGCGTGTTTGTGGAAGCAGACATTCACAGAAGACGTGTACCTAGATATCTGCTCAGCTTCTAAAGAACTTTCCTTGGAATTACAGACTCTGATTTTTGCCTTTTGGAGGACTGGTGGTTAATTGCACCATTCTGGTGTCTTTCTAAAATTGAAATGCATCTATTTCAGTTTGCAGTGATAAATCTGATAATAAAATTGTAATTGCAAAAGCAATTTGTTGGAGCAGCAATTAGCAGTGGAACGNTACATCATTGATAGTAGAGCCTTATAGTAGAGGGCTCTTAAGGAAAACTGTAATGCTACTTTAAGATTAGTTCACCTTTTGGCCTCAAATTTGCAAGACTACCAAACTGAAATTGATATGGGGTTCGTATTAGCATTTCTAAAAATCAAGCCATTTACCTAAATGCCTGGATAAGGCTTGAAATGTCTGGATTTTATCCAGGCAACCCAATTACAAGAGGCTAATATAGGCGTGTTTGTGGAAGCAGACATTCACAGAAGACGTGTACCTAGATATCTGCTCAGCTTCTAAAGAACTTTCCTTGGAATTACAGACTCTGATTTTTGCCTTTTGGAGGACTGGTGGTTAATTGCACCATTCTGGTGTCTTTCTAAAATTGAAATGCATCTATTTCAGTTTGCAGTGATAAATCTGATAATAAAATTGTAATTGCAAAAGCAATTTGTTGGAGCAGCAATTAGCAGTGGAACGACTGCTTCGTTAACATACAGATGCAGGGTAATGGTTTCTGAATCAAATGGGACTTGGTGAACTCTTTGGTGAAGAGGTTCCCCTGACATTAGTGCACATTTTCCTTTCTGTGAGCATTGTTTTCTGTTGCTTATGAGCTTCACTTGCTTTAACACAACATTATTCAAATGTCTCTGATAGCCTTCTCAACATTATCCAAGCCTTTTCTCTTTAAAGTCAGAAGCAATTACATAGCTCATATTCAGCTGATTTACTGTGTCAAACTCAGTGACCNCTCAATGATCTTAGAGGTCCTAAGTGATTCGACTTTTCTAAATACAGCCAAAATCTTCCCTAATGACTGATGGTCATGGCAGTTGTGTGGCACTGGCTGTCCTTACTGTAGTTTTAGTAGCAGTAAAGTAGTGAAAATAGAGTAGTGCTATAGGTGGTTGCTTCTGCCCTCTCAGAGAGATGTTTGCTGTAAGGAGTAGTGGGAATTAGATGTGTCCTTGAAATTTGTTTCGTTTGCACCCCACTTTTGAACTGGATATTGTTTTTCAGATCTTTCTGCAAGGATGATAAATGGTTTATTTTTGTGGTAGTCATTTGACTTTTTTCTGAAGAGAAAATACAATTTTAGGGCCTGGTGGCAATATTTAAAAAAATACATACAGTATACAACAAAAGAACCGAATGCTTGGTATCAGTTCCCTGTATTGCATGAATTTTCTTTGCCATCTCTGCAACCTAGGGACATGTTTATAAAGCACAGTTTCTTTTCTACAATAGAAAACATAGATTTCTTAGAAATTTTCTTCTTCTGTCCTCCTGAGACCACCTCAGGGTCGTTATATATGTTATCCTCCCAAAACCACGTGCCTGAGTCTATGAAGTTGCCAGATTAATATTTTTTTCTGTGTAACATTTTAGTCTCCTTTCTATTTGTTTTGTCCCTCAGAGTCCCAAGTATCTGTGGACGGCAGTGCAGCAAAGTTGACAGTGTTCTTGTCCAGCACTTTATACTTTTATTTGTCAAGCTTTTATACTGTCTTCATTGGGGCTCTTTGCAAACCACAGCACCTGCATGAGCTGGANCTGCTCTGATGTCTGAATTCAAGAGTGATTAAAAATCCAAGTAGTTTGTTGAGTGATGCTGCTGATCCACAGGTTTATGCTGAGGGCTGTATTCCAGCCAGAGCTCTGAAAGCTTCCCTCAGGTGCTGCACCCACTGGTTGTCCTGGGCTGNAGAAAGGCTTGTGCAGCCTCTGCCTCCTGTCCAAGAAAACCAAACTTACACTCCTGCTGTGATTAACACAGTGTTTGTTGTCTTTCTATTAATCACTACCTTTAGAAATAGTAACCAGCAAAGTGTACTTCCAGCCGTGGTGGGCCATCACAGGAACTTTGGTGTCTATGCNTAGTAGAGGGCTCTTAAGGAAAACTGTAATGCTACTTTAAGATTAGTTCACCTTTTGGCCTCAAATTTGCAAGACTACCAAACTGAAATTGATATGGGGTTCGTATTAGCATTTCTAAAAATCAAGCCATTTACCTAAATGCCTGGATAAGGCTTGAAATGTCTGGATTTTATCCAGGCAACCCAATTACAAGAGGCTAATATAGGCGTGTTTGTGGAAGCAGACATTCACAGAAGACGTGTACCTAGATATCTGCTCAGCTTCTAAAGAACTTTCCTTGGAATTACAGACTCTGATTTTTGCCTTTTGGAGGACTGGTGGTTAATTGCACCATTCTGGTGTCTTTCTAAAATTGAAATGCATCTATTTCAGTTTGCAGTGATAAATCTGATAATAAAATTGTAATTGCAAAAGCAATTTGTTGGAGCAGCAATTAGCAGTGGAACGACTGCTTCGTTAACATACAGATGCAGGGTAATGGTTTCTGAATCAAATGGGACTTGGTGAACTCTTTGGTGAAGAGGTTCCCCTGACATTAGTGCACATTTTCCTTTCTGTGAGCATTGTTTTCTGTTGCTTATGAGCTTCACTTGCTTTAACACAACATTATTCAAATGTCTCTGATAGCCTTCTCAACATTATCCAAGCCTTTTCTCTTTAAAGTCAGAAGCAATTACATAGCTCATATTCAGCTGATTTACTGTGTCAAACTCAGTGACCTGCTCTGATGTCTGAATTCAAGAGTGATTAAAAATCCAAGTAGTTTGTTGAGTGATGCTGCTGATCCACAGGTTTATGCTGAGGGCTGTATTCCAGCCAGAGCTCTGAAAGCTTCCCTCAGGTGCTGCACCCACTGGTTGTCCTGGGCTGTGCAGGTAACTGTTGTCTGGCACTCCAGAACCATAGATCCAGAGGTCTTGGTCATCACTTTCCAAATCTGATGCCATTACAGGTACCTCCATTGTAGATATCACCACAATTTCTGTTGAAACCCTTTCACAAGCCAAAGACCTAAGTGATTGTCACAAAGTCTTTGACATTTCTCCTTTTCATAGAAAAAAACTCCTCTTGGACAGAAGTTTAAGGTTGCAGGTTTGTTTAGTTTTATAAAAAATGATGGGGAAATCTGTAGTCGCACTGGCAGATTCTTCTAGCAGTTGGTGGACACCAGACTACAAGGTTCAGTTTTGGCCATTGGAAGAGCTGAAACCTCAGCTTTCCAGCACTGCCGAAATTAGCCCACCTTCTAGGGACCTGCTCTGGAAAGGCTGGGTCAGTCTTACCCTATGTAAGGAAGTTTCCTCTGTAGCAGACATTTGATATTTCTTGAATGCATAAACAGCTGCATGGTTTTTGAGTTTCTCTTTTCCAGCTGATATATCATTTACTTCTCTGGTTTTTTCCGCTCTTGAAATCTCTTTCCCAGATGTGTGGCGACACTGAAATCACTGATTCCTTGGTGTGACTAGGATAACAATACATGCTTGTATTGTCTGAAGGCAGTAATATCAGTAGAGATTTATACTGAAAACCATTGCAATAAGAACATGATCATTTGGCAGCCTATTTACCATAGCATCGTCCTTATTGTAAGTTTTTGTCAAGTTATAGTGACCAGTAGACAGCCCTCTGAACAGAGCAGAGTATTTATTTGAAAATTGGTGATACCTCCCCAGGTGAAGTTTTTCTTTTGCAGTTCATTACTGTGCTCAACTAAAGGGATAGTGAGTAGAAGTCTCAGGAGAGCCTAAAATCCACATTTTCAAAGGTGTTGCTTGGTGCTTAATAGTGCAGTCTTAGGCACTGGATGCCAGCATGTGCACTGAAGTCTGCACACTTAGTTCTGGTACTCCTGGATCTAGTTGGGAGCTGCCAAATAAGCAAAACACTGCCACAGGCATGTAGCATCACTGTAACACAGGACAGTATTAGTGATGCACTTCTGGGCACTGTCACATCTCACCTCCACTCTCAGAGAACCCATTCAGTCGAGTCCAGCTCAGGAGACTCTGACAGTACGGGTCACGAAAGGGTAGCACCAACAGTGGTTGACAATATGGATGTTGCAGTATCGCCTAAAATGTGTATGGTGCAGGACTACATTTTGATTTACATGATATTGCTTCTTGGACAATAACAGAGCACATCAAGGTGATGATGACATTATTGTACTTCTATTAATAGAGGTTTAATTTCATGTTCGTAACAGTCTCAGGACTGGAAACTTCAGTACCTGTTCCTCAATTAGCACCCTTTTGCAGTTAGCTAAGAGGAGTTCAGTCTCCCACCTTTTATTAGATGTGAAATCTGATCAATCTTCCTTTCCTAGCAGTGTGTGGAGCGGAGCCATGCTCACACTTGCGATTACAGTGTAATAACATCCATGAGGCAGACTGCTTGCTGCAATTCCTTTGGATGTGACATGCCAGCTTAATAAAAGGTAGCAATTTCAGACACGTGGTGATAATAGCTTTTGCTTGTGGGCTCTGAGGAGGCATTAAGTGGTGAGGTTTTGCTCTTTTCTTACAGCAAGAAACAAATGTGTCTTGAAAATAACTCCAACATCAAATATTGGTGAAGTGCAAAGGCAGCTTTCAGCAGGCTGCAGAATGCAGGCTGCTGACAGTTACAGCTTTTCAATACCACAAAGATGCTTTAAATGCAATGTCATAGGTAGATCTCAAGGGCAGGAGTGAGCTCCTTGACACACACTGCCCTGGTAAGAGTAGGAAAGCAGTTGTGATAGGTTTGTCAGAAGAGCAGTGTCAGTGTGTTAGGGCCTGGTTTGGAGCTCGGTGGGGCTGTGGGTTTGGGCAGTTCACCAGAACACATGGGAGACAATGCTGCAAACTTACACTGCTTTGGCAGGACTATGGAGACACCAGGGCCATCTCCACTGTCACAAAGGTGTTGTTTTATTTTTCCCCAGAGGCAGCCATCATACAGTGGTTTCTTTGCTGTAAAAGCATTGCTGGTGACAACCTCCCTATACTGCTTGTTAGCACTCTAACCAGCAGTCACCCTCTGTACCTCCACAGCAGCCAAAAGACCTTGTCACCAGTGCTGCACAGGGATAAATTACACAGGTTGTCCTGCAGATAAAATATATGCCTTCCTGGCTTATTGTCATTGGTGCTCAGGGCAGGGGTGCCCTGACAGAAGCTTTGAAAAGGTTCAAGAGTATGAACTGGGGGTCAGGGATGAGCAGTGTCACATGAATGACTTAGGGTGATTTACATCCTACCCTCAATTCCCAGCTTTTTCTACTGATAAACCCATCAGAAAGTGTCTTCTGGAGCCCCAGTAGCTGTTCCTGTGTAATGTCTGCAGGCTTTCCTCTCACTACACCTCTCAACACCATTCATCAGTGGTGAAAGGTGACATTAATTCATGTGGTAACCATCTTCAACACTTCTCCAAGCCTGGGCTCATCACCAAAAGTGACATCACAGGCTACTGGAATCAGCACAGTAGAAATTTGCCTCCGTTGCCCTGTCAGTGTGATCCCTTGGAAAGGCTCAACCAGCAGCCCTGGGAGCCAGTCTGTTCCTGTGAAATCTAGCAGCCAAGTGCCCTGGGACACTGCTGTCTCCCTGGTATTCTTTGAAGTCACCAGTGGTGCCGTGAGTCCCTGTGGAGAGCACCATGCTGCCTTGCACTCCTGCAGGAGCAGCGGAGGCATCTCCCCTACGCTCTGCTGTAGGGTGTCCCACGGCCGGCTGTGCACGGATGCCTCCTGCTCCCACTCTTGCAGAGCTCTTGCAGAGCTCCTGGAGCTATTTCAGCCGTTGTGAAGGGGAGAACAGATATTAGCAAGAACCTGTGAGCCTTCACTGCCTGGCCACAAACAGACAGCACAAAGAAACACCATCTGACCAGGCGGTGCCTGTGGAGATGTGTGAAATTCCTCTTCGTCAGGAGCCCAATCTGTTCCCGAGACAATTATCAGCTTTTCATACTCCCTTTGGTGTTGGCTCCTCACAAGCGGATGGGCAGATCCCAGAGCACAGACACCCCTGCTAGCTTCATCCCTTAGAGCTGACCTTCTGTCTCAGTGAGGGGAGGTTTGCCCCAGCTCTGCTTGGGCTATGGAGAGCAGGAATCCTCCATCACAGCAGATGACCTCTACCAGAAGAGAGGTGAATTTTAAAAAGGCTGGGCTTTCAATCTAAGTTGTGGTTAATAGATAAAACATCTGAAACTACTTTCGACTGTCAGGGTGGACTCGTTCTGCTCCATGGCATGGGAAGGCCATTTGACTTTTCACTTGCTGTGAACCGGGCAGTGCATGGCATCTCTCTGTTCCTCTCGTTATGCTGTCTATCTGCCAAAGGCATTTCTCACTCCTCCTTTGGTGGCAACTGGTACATTAGCTAAATTCGCTTCTTCCAGCAGATGGTGATGCTGCTGCCCCATCTGTAAATGTGCTCTGCCTCAACAGCTCCTATCACTCCTGCTCTTCTCTTCTACTTGATATTCAGGCTGGGGGTTTCCAAGGGATTTTGTTACATCAATTTTTATGTGACACCTTTTCATTGGACTTGTGATCAAAAGAAAATGTCAGGCTCATTTTCTCAGCAAGTGTCATGGTAATGAGAGATATCTAGGCTAAACTTTAGGGGAAACGTTTTAACCATAAGGACAGCTAAGCTGTCCATTTCAGTGATGAAATGTGAAGTGCCATGAAACATCCTCAGGAGCAGTTGAGTAGTTAGAGAATATCTGGAGTTATAAAAGTGGTAAAGAGAATTTCTGTTGGGAAAGGATTAGATATTGCTGATCTGTCTTTGGGGCCCTGAGATGGACAAAACTGCCTAAAGTTGTTCTGGTCCTGTCTTCATATTCTCTTATTAAATTTGTTAATTAATGGGTTGTTCTGAACATACTGTGCACCCTGGATGTGGGTGTCTGAGCAATGAAATGTGTAATATAAAGGAGGTCATTGTAAGGTGTGCTTTAAGAGGCAGTGATGAATTTTCCAAATATGAGATCAGGGAGGGCTGTCTATCTATCTGTCTATCTATTTGTCTGTCTATCTATCTATCTGTCTATCTATCTATCTATATCTATCTATCTATCTATCTATCTATCTATCTATCTATCTATCTATCTATCTATCTATCTATCTATCTATCTACCTATCCACATATCCACCCACCTATCTATCCATCTATCTATCCATCTGTCTATCCCTCTCTCTGGGCTCAGTAGACCAGGCATGCAAATTGAACCTCAAACTCATACAGATGCAAGGCTTTTTATTCTGCCTGATGCTTGGGAAGAGGATTTCAGTAAGGATTTTTTAGGATGACTGAGACAATACCTGACCTAAGCTGTGTCATAAGCACAGTGCTTTTACAGCTGCTGGGGTGATGAATATCTGAATCTGTGAATTTTCAAAGATAAGAGTAACTGGAATGGGGAGTCTTTAAAGGTGGTATTAATAGACCTTGAGAAAGACACTAGAGATTTCCAAAGAGAAATGGCCATTTTTGTTTAGTAAAGGAGCTTCTAGGAAGACTTAGAGAGAATCCAGCCTTGCCAGCATCTCTAAAGCCTGTGGAGAGAGAACTGTCTTGCTACTGACTTGCTTGCTGCCAAACACTGGAATCTTCTGTATTTCTACAGGCTCAACAGATAGGGCATCTTTAATTCTTTTGGTGGTAAGAAGTGAGTCCAGACATTCTGAAATGCAGCATATAAATTAATAACTCCCACACAGCTAGCAAGCCTTTTGTTGTTAAATTGTAAAAATGGAGATCAATAAATAAATATTCCCAAGCATGGAACATTTTTAGGCCACTGAGTATCAGCAGTCATGCACCTGATCCTGTCTAAGTATTAAGTTTGCTGTTTCTATTCTTGATAGAAGTGAATACTCAAGTGCATTATTAAATTTGCTTTTATTCCTAGGAAACCATCTCCGACTTTATAATCAGTGATGTTTCTGTGCTTGTGTTGAAGTGCCCATGGCTAGAATTTACAAACAATATTTGAAAGTGACACTGGCAGCTTTGTTCAGATGCGTTAATTTTTAATATTATTTTTGTTACTTTATTTTTGTTTGCTGTTTTCACATAAATATATAGTTGGATTATATAAATAAAACTGTATGCCTCTGTAGTATGGCCTTTCCCTCCCCAATACTGATGGTCAGATCTGGAAAGCTGTTGATTTAAGATAACTTTTCACAATCCCTACAATGAGATCTCCTCATCATCCTTCTGTAAGGATGTATGTTGTGCAGCACAGATAGTTTACTGAAATGCTGACTTATGTGAGGGTGTTTTTGCTCAAGCAGAAGGGTAGTTTCAGCATCACTATAAAACTGGAGTGAGGTGGCCAGTCCCAGATGACAAGTTTCTTGTCCTCAGGGACTGTTTTGCATTACGGAAAGTAGCACAAGCCATATGAGAGGCCTGAGTGAGAGTAAAACCCTTGGACTCGTGTCAAGAAATCCCTGCTGGGATCCCCATTGCCCCAGGATGTTCATGGCTTGGGGGCCTGCACATCACGTAACGCTTTGCTGCAGTCTCAGCCCCCTTGGAAGAGATCCTGTGTCAGTTTGGTTGCCTTCTGTAGACACTGTGGCTGCAAGTTGTTATGGGCTGCCTGGTGTTAGACTGAGTTCATCTGCTTGGGCAGTGTTCCACCGGGTTGTCTCGTCTGCAAGCCTCACTTTCCATCCAGGTCCTGCTGGGAGCATGAACTTTCATCCCTGCCACTCTCCAGATGTTGATTGTTTTCATCTGCCCTTGGTCTTAGTTTGGATATGAAATTAATTTGGGCTCAAGGGAAGGTTTGATGCCCCATTTTGATACAGCTCTTAAGCAGTTACGGGTGACAAGTTTGTTATGACAGCATTCACAGCTCTGAGTTCCAGCTGCAATGGAATGAGGCATGTGACAAGGTAAATCAGGTCAGTGGTTTGAAGGCACTGACAGATTACAATACTCAAGTCATTATATCCAGGCTGTATGTCCAGGTCAATAACAGTGAGAATGATCAAATCTGCATTTCATGTAGTCGTGCCTTGTGGTAAGGTTGTGCTCTTAGCAGGTGTTTGTAGACATCAGGTATTAGCATTTGGATTAATTTCGCTT
This sequence comes from Spizella passerina, assembly GCA_013401375.1. Classification (NCBI taxonomy): domain Eukaryota; kingdom Metazoa; phylum Chordata; class Aves; order Passeriformes; family Passerellidae; genus Spizella; species Spizella passerina. The sequence goes on along the minus strand of WBNQ01049165.1, from coordinate 8,132 downwards.
TATCACAATAAAGTTTTGGTTCATATTTTCTTGATCTACATGAACATTCTGATTACTCCTGGGAATTTCATATAATAGGAATCTGCAATTCTAACTCTGAACACAAATTGCGAGACCTCTTAAATTTAATAATTCACTGACATTTCCTAAAAACTCCTCTTAGTTGGAAACAGTTTCCAAATTTCCAAAGTTTGTATCTAACAGCTTCCCAAGCATCTGTTTCAGAAACAGCTATGTTGCTGAGCCTATTGCAGAATTAATGTCACCTGGTTTTTGAAATGTAGTATTAGTGGTATTTACGTTTGAGCTTGTTCCCCAGGATTCCCTAAATGCTTACTGAAAACAAACAAGACCCAAGTGAGTCATCTGTGGGAGAATATTCCTCATTGACTGCAAACTTACGTGGGGTTGCTAAGCAAGCTGTGGAGACTGCACTGTACGTGCCTGCTTTTGGTTTGAGGGCTTCTGCCCTCTGTCTCTCGTGAACCATCGGATGCAAACCTTGTCCTTGCAGTCCAGCATCTCGTTTGAGCTCCCTTTCTAGGTCTCTGCTTCTAAAAAATCTTGGCTGTTCAGCTTCACTTGGGATATTCTCTAAGGGACAGCTTTCTTCTTTCTGCTTATCCCAAGCCCTTTCTTTCTGCCTCTGTCATTTCCAGCTTCTTCTCCCAGTGTCACATTTGTCATTTAATTTAGAGCTATAACTCTGAAAGAAACTCATATTGTGTTTGGATATATGGGAGATAAGGCTACTCTGAACAAATACTCTTTGTAGGCCTTGTCTGCAGCAAATGCTCTGCTACTTTTTACTCAGATGTCTGGGATTCTTTGTTCCCAGTGCAGTACTTGGGATGGCACAGTCACAAGCACACGGTTTACAAAGACACATGAGGATGAAACCACAGGAGGGTATTGTTGAAGTCACAATAAGCAGTTTCTGAATTCTAACCTTGTTGGTTAGGAAAATAGAAGAATAACTGTTCCCTCTGAAAATGTAGTTCATCAGCAGAATTCTTCAGTGTGCTTTTCACAGTTTCCTCGGAGTTGTCAGTGGCTTTTTATAAGTGAACTGCGAATAGTCTATAGTATTAAATATTTAATCACAGTTAGGTACAGCATATTCATCAGTCTGTAGAGCAAGCTTGTCAAAAGGCTCCTTGTTTTTTGTCTTCAAGTCAAGTCACATATTTTTAATACAAATCTGTTGTGTCTGTTATATGGACTTAAATTGCTGCTTTGCTTGCAGAACTAGAAAAAGAAGAAACTAAAGCTGTTAGGTCTTTAAGTGATTTTTAAATACATTCAGCAAGGATGTACGATGAGGAGTTGTATCCGCATAATAAATGTTTAGTGTGAAACTCAAGAATATAAAAGCACTTGTATGGCTTCTAAGTCACGTTCACTGATCATGGTAAGCTTTATTCCACCTTTGGTATACTTTATTCCTGTTGAAAAAGGTGGCTTATTTCCCATTAGAGGCACCCTTAGTGAATCTCATGCCATTTAGGCATTTAGAAGTTTTTACTGTTCATTTTTTCAGGCACTGAACAATCAGAATTAGAAGTGATGTGAAATAATTGAGCCTGTGCTGCTTGTGGCCTTAAGGTATGGAACTTGATAGGAAACCAGCTAATGAGAATATCCACAGTTGTACTAGGTAGGATAAGGAGAAAAATACCCAAGAATTACAAACCCTTATGCTTTGGAGCCAGCCTTAATTGGGAGGGAGGTATGAAGAAACTTCCACAGTGCACAGGGTAAGTATTTTGATGTCTTCTTGTAACTTCTTCAGGAACATCTGGTACGCATTCCTGTTAAAGTGAAGGTGATAGAATTAAGAATTGCTTGGGGCACCAGTCAGATATCATAAATTTAAAGATGAAGATGCCAGTTGCACATTATTTGGCAGCTATATGGAGCATTAGTTTTATATGTGGATATGAGTTTTCTTAATTCGTCAGTGGAGGAACGACTCCCTTTCCTTGGGGAAAAAATATGTGAAAAATAGATGGTATAGGACTGGAAGCAGAAAATCAGATACATGCTTAAACCAACAGATGTAATAGTGATCAGGATATAAATAAGATAGGAAGCAGGACACACAAAGAAAGAAGCTGTAATGAAACCAGCTGTACCATATACTGTTAAGTAACCCTAGTGGTTTAGGATTTCAGCTCACCATTATGTCTGCACAGATCATGACTTAGGTATTGCTTCATAATTGTCTATGGTACCTGCCACATCATGAGATAGGCTGAAAAGTATTTTAAAAGATTTTTTACCTTGAAGCATTTAGAAGCAATTTGTCTAGTCCCTGAAAACTAGATGCTTTCTATCCAGCCCTTGACATGGTTAGTTATCTTCATAAAAGCAGAGCTAGTATTTAGCTTATTCTGCCAGTCCTGTGCTGTTCATTCCTGTTCCTGTTTGTAAGGCAGGAACAAGCTGATGGTTTTCTTCACTTTAGATAAACCTGTAGTGAGTTGATAGCAGCAGCATGGGTTTTAGTTGGTGATTAAAGCATTGGTTAAATGAGTGCACTTTACCAGCCTGAATAAATCCTTCAGCAGAGTATCTCTGTAATAATTCTAGTAATCACGTACCAGGGCAAGAGGTGGCCTGGAACAAACCTGCAGAGGATTGCACTGTTGTTAGGTTGCCCTCTGAACAACATGAAACAGCAGGGGAAATGAAAGACTTGATTTTGCCTTGTGATAGATGATCGTGGCTAGAGCTGGGGGCTGCCCATCCGGGCCTCTGCTGCACAGCCTAATAATGAATTGAGAAGGCACTCATTGACCTCATCTCAAATGAAATTTGTCCCATAATCACAATGACTTCTTTTTACCTTAATCTATTTTTTTAAAGGAAGTCTTATAACCTTTTGACTTCAGGAGGAAAAGGAAAATAGTCTATTAATTGGGAAAGTTTTCCCTTAAGTGTTCTTGGCTGGCAACCCTCAGAAGCCTCTTTTGATTGCTGATAAAGAGTATTCATCTTTGCTTGATGATAATAGTTATGATGAGAGTGAGACTGATGCGACACAAAAAATTAAGAGCATTGGAAGGGTCAGCAGTGAAAATTGCATTAAGAATTTTCATTTAACTTGCATCCCTTTGGTTGTGACTCTTGTAAGTAACATAAATGACTGACTTTTAGTTTAGGTATTTTGGGTGGGGCAAGGCCTAGATTCACAGCTTAGCTGTTTTTCAGAATGGTGCTGAGCTGATTGGTTTGGTCCCTTTTTTCTATAAAAGCAAATTTTTGCCTCTGCTTTGTCCTGTATCATCTCTTCTGAGAAGAAGATGTGATCTTGGCAACGCAAATTATAGTGAAATATTTTTAAGCAATGGAAAAACTATAATTCCTTATAGTCCACTTAAATAAAATATATTAACTCTGGGATTTGTGGGATCACTTTCACAGATATTTTATGCACTTTATCTATGGCTGTTCATAGCAGCGTACAGATCTTCCAGCAATTCACTTGGTCTGATTTACTTTAAATTCCATGAATCAGCCTTGTGATAGTTTCCACAGTTGCATTCATGTGTAATAAAAGTGTTCTGTAAATCATTGTATATGTATATATGCATGTGCATCTTTTTACATATAGAATTCCAAATGTGTTCATACAAGTTGTGGGCAACCAAAAGAGCATGTATAATACAAGAATGCAAATCTCAGAATTTTTAAAATTTTAATTAATGTTTTTTCAGTGTAATCAAATGCAACAACAGCTGCTTATCATTAGACCAATTATAACAAGAATCTAGGTCACCAAATTTCTTTAAAGGGTCATTAGTAGTACAGTAAAATTGTGTTCCTAGGTATCTGTCCCATTTTATATTTCCAGTCTCTAATTAGTGGCTGGAGCTGTCAGCATCACAGACTCTTTGCAAGAGGAGTATGATGTTGGTGATGCGGATTTCCTTCCCCTGAGTTTTTGTTTTGCTCAAAATTATTTTGTCTCCATAGTTCAATATCACAGTAGTTCACAGGTTGTGTTTTCCTGTTGGTTCACGAGGTTACTTGAACCACAGTTACTTACTTTTGCCAGTCTTCTGTACAAACAAAAGCAGGAAAAGAATCTGCAATTGCACAAAGCTAAGCAGAACTGAAGTAAGTAAAGGTAAATTAGGCAATGATGCAACTAAAACAACTTCCAAACCAAAAGGCAGTGAGCAGGCAAATAAACATGGGCAAATTTTACTTCACAGCTGGTCAAATGAGGCAGTAGGCATCTGATGGTATGCAAACATTTCTTGACTTTTGTAGGTGCAGCAAACACCAAGCTAAAACCAATGCAAGACCAGACAAGGTTTTACAGGGTTTGGAGTCATATATAGCTCGTACATTTAATTATTGTTGTAAAGCATGAGATGTGGTACAAGCACCAGCATTTACCAACAGGGCTTTAGCTGGGCCATAGGGATCCTGCGTGTGGTAGTCTGAACCCCACCATTCCCAGGATTGCAGGAAGATGAGTTTGGGAAGAAGCAATTTGGAACAAAAACATTTCCAAGAAAGAGATGACGGTATTACCCCTGTGAAGCATGACTTATTGATTCCTAAAGAAATCCTCCCTAAGGGAAAACCAGGTTCAGTTCTCTCCTGTGCTTGCAAGGTCTTCTTGTTCCCGGGAAGCATCCTGGCCACCAAACTGTGTCCCACGTTAGTCATGGCTCTCGCTGTGCTAAATCCAGACAGAGGCTCCTCCAGCAGCATGGCACGCAGGGTTTCCTTACTGACCAAACCTCCCTCAGCCAATGGTGCTGGGTGTGGGAAAGCAGCAGCTTTCCCACTGGCAGCAGGGCCTCAGTTGCTGAGACTGCATCATGTTTATTCGAGGATTTGGATTTGAACAGCTCGCACCCCTCTCTTCCCTCAGGGCGTAAAGAAGCCTGCAACAGACTGCAATATGTGTTATGGGGGTCTTGATGGAAATGAAGGCACGGTGAAACACAAATGTTCAAAGAAATGTCCTTCCCTGGCTCCAAAAGTGACTGGCAATGAAGCAGGAAGGGTAAAATAAAGGATTATGGCCCCTTTCCATGGATATATTGACATACATTCTGTGGTATTTTAACAGATTGAAAGTTCCTGAAGCTGGAGTGCAGACAACATGCTCTGAGTAGCAGGCTACCCGTGGTTGTATGCTTTCATGCTTGGAGCATTTTCAAATACAAAGGTCTATTGTCTTAAAGTTGTTGCACACAGATTGCTTACTATATAATCTAATAAAATACAGATGTTCATTTGAGATGACACTGTCATGAAAGAGAAGGACCGCTAGGAACCTAAATTCTTTGGCAGCCTCTGGTTCTGTCTTAGACAATTCTCGGTTGAAAGTCTTTTCACATTATACTTTCATGCTTGAAGCACGCAGTGTTATTTCACTGTTCTGGGCTTCCTTGCATATTGCAAGGCATTTTTAGTGGAAAATGTTTGGAGAGGCTTGTGTAGCACTAGTCCTCTGTTTGTCTTTTGGCTTCAACTCAAGGGACACCTCCTGCTTCCTTGGGAGAGCTGGTCTTCAAGAGAGACAGTCTGTGGGTAGGGAACGAGCCCAGGCAGCCTCGTCCTTCCAGTTAATGTTCCAGGTCCAGTACTGAAATGAGGATGGTGTTGACAGGGTGTGGATGGTCATAACATAGGCTAAAACCAGCGTGTAACTGGAGGACAGAAATAGAACTGCTCTCAGACCGGTGGCAGCAGATGCCATCAGGCTTGTAACAGTTGGAAGGGAGTATGAAGAGGAACATTAGAGATGGTCCCCTTCTGACCAGAGCTGTGTAGTTGATCTGCTGTATTACAGCTTGGTTTGATGAGAGTTTTCACTGAAGCAGAGCTGATTTCTGCCTGCCAAATCTCTGACCTTAGCACTAATTTTGAATTCTTGGAGAAATTTGGAGTAAGTAGGTAAATGGTAGATTGACATGTGAATGGAAAATCCTGGAGAGCTGGCAGAGTTGCATAACATGAAGTATCCTGTGTTGAGGTGTCAAGGACCCCTTGGTCAGGCAGAAACAAAAAAGTGGGATATGTTGTGCATAGGGAGCAGAGACTGAATCTCAAAGCATTTGTATTAGTACTAAAGTTTATGTGGCACCCTGGCTCCTGTATCAATACTCTATTCCCCTTAAATTTGCACTAAATCTCATTTTTCATTTCCCATTTGTTAAGAAGCACTCATGCTCTGAACCACTGGAAAGCCAGCACTGGTAGTTTTGGATTAGCAGCATGCTCCATTTGATGCACAGCTTGGCCTCCCTGTCTCCTCTTGAGCTCAAAGTCCTGTGGAAACTCTACTGAGTTTATCACTCTGTCATTTCTCTGAAGCAGATCAACTTGGCAAACAAAGCAGGAGTCTTTGTAATAACTGTGTCATCATCTCCCCTCTGAAGAGATCTCTTGGAGCAAATGTTTGTGAATGTACCATTGTTTGGAATGCAAACCCATTTTTTTCCTGAAGAACTACGGGAGCCAGTAGGGCATGGACTAAGTTTATCCCTTAGTGTTGACAGAAGGAAAGGATTTAGTGTTCATTTTTCCTGTTTAAGATCAGTTTAAGATTCTGCTTACATTTGGTCAATTTGTTAGGCTAGGAGGGGAAAATACTTTGAGGCTGAGGGGGGAGTATTGCAAACTGGGCCTTGCTGCATTCCTGTATTTGAATGATTTGGGCACTGTAACAAGAGAGAGTCTTTAAATACCTGGAAAAGCTGCTGACTTGGCTCTGTGCCAGCATCAAGAGCACATGCTGAGAATTTGGCCAGGGGCCTCTTCCCAGATTGCAGGCTTAAATACATTTCCAGTCCAGAAAGGGCCATAAGCCTATAAACATCATCTGGGAACTTGCTTCTTAGAGGAGATTTCCTCAAAAAAAGTTAGGTACTGGGAAGATCCACAGCTAAGGGAGATGGTTCTCATCATTTAAATCATACTTAAAAATATCTAAAGATTCTTTTAAATTGAAGTTTGGAAAACAGAATTTTCTCTGTCCTTACATCTCTAAAGTTCTCTTTTACTTTTCCATTCTCAGAGTATTCTGAGAGTGACATAGAGGTTCCCTCATGGAGCTGTGGAGATTAACAGATAGGATTTTGGAAGTGAACTGAAAGAAATGCTTGGGTATTTTTCTCCTTTTTCTAGCTGCTCCTCTGCCATGGTTAGCCAATCCCATCCAAAAAGTTTAAAAAACACAAGAGGATCAAGGATGCAGCAAGTGCATGAAACATGATTATGCATACTGTGGTCATCAGGGAAAAAATAATCCTGTGTTGCTGGGGCTTCATAAGTTACTTTTTCCCTATTACTCCTCCATTCATAATTCATTTTTAGACATGTGGATTCTCTGACCACAGTTAAGCTCAGCTTGGGTAGAAGGAGGCATTAAAATGGCCCTCTGTCCTTCAGTTGCCTGTTTTTTAGCAGACTCTCAGGAACATGGATAAAGAATTCTCTCTCCCTGTCAAATGAAGGTGAAAATCAGCTAAGACAGAGGAAAAAAAAGTTATTGGAAAAGAATGACAGGCACACATAATGTATTCGCTTAACTTTCAGTTCTAGGGGAGCGGGGTCTGTCTGAGGCTCACAGCATGGCAGCAGGTGCAGCTTCTGATGGGCAAAGCTGAATTTCACAGTGCAGGAAGCCTCTTTAAGATGCACATATTTAGGAACTCCCTACCTGCCCCCATTCTTTGCAAGTCATGAAGCTTTTATGCTGAGTAACTTAGTTCACCACCACTGCATCAGGAGAGTCTGATTGCCTGGCTTTATCAAGGGGAGGAAGGGTGCCTTGTCAAGCAGTTCCAGCTACACGTGGCATTAGAAGGTCGAGTAGCACTGCTTAAGGTTCACACAGGAGCCATTTGGCTTCCAGCAGAGATTGCAGGAGAGAGGTGTAATGAGCCATATGGGTAGTAGGAACTTTTTGGGTGAGCTGCTACGTGGCTAAGCACTCATGCCAGCCTGCATTAAGGCACAAATCACAAAGCAGTTTGAGAAGGCATTTAAGCACACTTCTAAAACTAAGCATGTTCTTGAAAACAAGGAGACAAAACCATATGCGCAGTGTGTTTCCCTGAATAAAAGCTTGAAAAAAATCTGAAAACCAATGGCTGCAAAGG
>WBNQ01049124.1:9176-19712 GCA_013401375.1 Spizella passerina | reverse complement strand
TGAAAGTCATATATTTTTAAATGCATATTCCAAATGTTCTGATAGAGCTTCAGCAATTTTTGTTTTTCAACCCAGCATCCATTTCCAAAGTATCTGCACTCTGAAATCTGCAATCGGCATCATGTTGTCCATGGATTTAACCCAGCAGGGCTTCTGACTGATTAGTCATTTGGTAGATGTCCAGCATTATGCCAGAGTTAGAGATCTGCAGGCTTTAGGGGAAGCCTTCCCTTACTAGATATATTTACAGAAAGAAGCAGTGAGCCTTTCTTAAAATCCCAAATAATTTCCATGCAATGGAAAAGTTGCAATTCTGTATATATATATTGTAGGCAATTTTTGGTGTTCAGACATCTGCCATAGATTCAGGTATGGTTTCCTAGCAAGATTAAGACCATGCTGCAGCTCAAAATAATGGTCCTACCTGCAATATATTAATGAGTTTTCATGTGGGTAATCTGGTTGTTCTGAGTTAGCCCCTGGCTGGATAAGTGTTACAGATGACAGGAAGGCAGGAGTAGGCACGGAGGGAGGAGCTGGTGTCACCTTTGGAGGACAGAATCCATGGCTTGTCACGGTGGCTGAGTGTGAAACTTCAGGCTCAGGACCAGGCTTGGGTCAGACAGCAGGATCTTTGCCAGTATTATGTGTTTTCACCAGTTTCTGCCTTGCACTGGCTATGCTGTTTTCCCATTTATCTAACACATTGTGAATTGTTTCTTTCATAAGATCATAGGAACTTGTCTCCCTCATATTTTTCAAATTCCCATTACCTAGGCTAGATGAGTGAATGCCTCTACTGTTTTCCTTCTCTTTTGCCTTGCTTTTGGATTGACTTCTCTGTCAGAGTTGAAGAATTATGTTGTTTTCCAGCAATGTATTCTCTTTGCCCTTTCTAATTCTCATGTACTGTGACATTCCATATTGATTGAAGAGGTCTCAAATTGTCTTCTTTATCATCATATTAGGAAACTTTTTCTTGCTTTTGCATTTAGCAGTTGTTATAGAGAAAGAGTAGAGCATTAAGTAATAGGCAAGAGTGATGGATCATCTCTAGCTTCATGCAAACTGTGTCTACTCATGGATGTTTTAGAAACTGTCTGGAGCTGGATTTTCTGATTATCTCTGCTGACAAGAATCTGTTAATTACAAGTGACTCTGAGCAATAAGGTTCCACAGGTATCTATTGTCACACTGGGCAATTAAGAAATCACCCAAAACAGAAGTAACTAGAGGACATGAGAGGCAGTTTATTTATTTGTGAGTTGCTACTTCAATAATTTTCTTATTGTGTATACAGTTACAGCAAACAAGAGACTGCCTGTGCACAGCTAAAGAGGACAGCTTTAGGGTCAGCTGCACTGTAACTCCATGAACAAACACACATGAGCTAAGCCAGTCTTGGACAGAGTGAATCTTGTGTCCCTTTCCCCAGGCAGCAGCTCACACTCTCAAGTGTCTACACATGGGGTGAAATGGGTGGAAGATGCATCCCTTGAGAAGTGACTTGAGCAAAACAAAGGCAAAATTGATTTTTCCACTGTGTAAGTTCCTCAGTCCTGTTTATTGCAAAGCTGCAAAACACATCTGTGTCTGCCAAACTGAAATGGAGACATGGGGTGGGAGAGAGAGTGGACCTATGAGATGAGGGTCCTGTCTTAGAGGCAGAGCCAGCTGATCCTAAAACAAGCATTTATTGAATTATGAATTAAGGCAAGTGATGGCAAATGTGTTTAAGATGTCCTAAGCAACCTCTGGACACCAGCCCCATCTTTCAGGCAAGTTATTGTAATTCCTAAGTCTTTCAGCTGCTGCTTGTGCAGCTGAAAAAAACAGGGTTTAGATGGGGATTGGGGTTCGAAACCAGTTTGAAAACTGTTTGCCCTGGGAGGTCCTAAATGTCTGCCCTTATAAAGAAGGGAGCAGGACCAGGCTGGTGGTGGTGGGAAGAAGGTGGGAGTTGTTTAGGTTGGCATTGGCACTAGAGAAAGGGATCAGCAAACTCAAGGAAACATGCAGTTGTTCATAAGAGAAGGGCAGTTATTGTTATAAACACTTTTTTTTTTAACAATTGGCCAAAAATTCTCTCTCTTGAAATGAAAAGATTTCTTTTTCCAGTGGGATAGCCAAACATTCATTTATATGTTCTGAGTCTGTTTCATAACTCACATTTTCAGTCACTGGGTATGTCTTTTTACTATTTTTAATTTTCTTCTGTAGCTGCTGTGTTTCTCTTGACTCTCTCTACTTAGTCATGTATGGGTCTATTTTTTTCTCTTTTTTTTCTACTTTATTTCATTCACTGGAGCATATGATCTATTCTGTTTCATCCTTGCACGAGAATGATTAGATTCTCTTAGAGGGTGAAAAAAAAACCCGGGAAAAAACCAAAAAAGCTATGATTTGGGAAGTGAGGTCTATGCTATAACATTTGGCTCTTTACATCTGTGAAATTGTCATCACTAGTAGTGGACATACTGTTACTTAGTGGAAGAAATACATTGGAATAAAGATCATATAAAAGAATAATGCCCTAATTACTGTTCTCAGTCAGTGCTTCTCTATAGCAGGCAATGCAACTGATATTGTTTTTTTCTGGGAGGATGAGCCTCCTTTGTTTTCCATGAGCCATGGTGGTATTGATGTTGGCACTGTAATGACTTGCCATATGACCATTTGCCTTGCAGCGGTAGAAGAAGAATTAGGGCTGAGACTTCCTGGACCCCAGACCTTGACTTAAACTTCTCCATCTTTGAGCATATTTCTAGTCTGTCTTGGAGTTATCTTGCTTTACCTATTGAGGCAGCTGGTTAGAATGCCAGAATGTGAATGCTGGGAGTAATGGGGAATGTTTACTGTCCAATGGGATACAAGTTAGTGCCTTTATACACGTACTTACACTTGTTAACCAGAAAGTGATTTTCTTTGAACATCCTCTGTGGGGGATTGGTTTTTGGATACTGCATAATTCTGGTCAGCTGAGCAGTTTCCTGTAACAGTGAAGAAGCCAAAATCAGCTTCCATTCTACTGACACCATTCAGTGTGGATTCATCATGTAACACACTCTTGCCTATCATGAGACCTATCCCTGCAAAATAGATGTCTGGTGTAACCATATACTGCTTTGAGCTGCACAGAGTTGGTGTCACACTCTGAAGTCATCATTATTTTCAGAAGGCTTTGCTAGTTCCATCTGCCTAACTTCTCAAAAATAGCCTTACATTAACAATGTTAGAGTAGGCATTTTATGTTGAAATAAATTCATATATTGGCATTTTTGTTCCTCAAATAAATGCCTACCATGATGAGCAATAGACAGTGCACTTGTTTTAGAGAGGATAGTCTTAGTTTTAAATTATTTACCAAAGTCTTTGTTTCTGTCAGTATCAGATAGTCTTTAAGTAGTGAATGAATGCTGAGTAGATCTAAAGAAAAGCCTGTCAAGTGATTAGTAATTGAATTTAAAATTTCATCAAGAGCAAGATTCCAGCAAAAAATGAAGTCCTCCTTCATTTGTCAGCATTTATAATTGAGATTGAAGCAGAGTTATAAATTAGCTTTTTCCTCTGATGGGAGCTATTCATGGTGGTAAGTTTTTGTGACAGTATGGCATTATCCCTGCTATTGATTTTTTTTCATGCTCAGTTACTCAGACTTCCTGTGCTGCTGATTTTTATTCCACAAGGAGGTACAACGGCATAGGAAGTTGTCTGTGCTGGCACAATGACAAATGTTTTATGAATGGATTATGACAAAGATGCACTTTTATGGCCACTAGAGAGGCTATGAAATTAACAACTGATTACCTCACTTTTCAATTAGTCCACACTGTGACAGGAATATTCCTGCTCAGCTTTGCTGATGAGGGAAGACTCAGCTACTGGGAGAGATTCTTCCATCAGATCCTATCTTCATTACCTGCTAATTCTGTATTTAACCTGGGTTTTCCACTTCCACATGGGATGTAGTGTTGAATCTAAAGCAGCCGTCAGAGGCACACATGAAAGTGCGGTCATGACCTGCCTTGGTGGCTTTTTATCGGCTGTTAGTGCCAGGTGTCCTCACTGAAGGCATGCACTCACACAAAACAGTAATGAGTCTTTTAACACCTGCCCTTAAGCCTCTGGGCACTTATTCCAATACACTACTTACCTGTGCTGGCTTACTCTCTGCATCATTGGCCTGAAAAAGGAGACATAAAAGCTTGGTGTCTAGTATCCCAACCTGCCTACATTTTTCTAATTTTAATTTAGCTCTCTGCATTTTAAGTAGCAGAGCAGTGGAGCCTCAAAAATCCAAAAATCTTCATACAAATTGCTTGACTGTAGGAGCACATCAAATGCCTGGTGTCAGTCTGAACAGAAGAGAGCAAAACCTGCTCTTTAGTAATGAAGAGGAACACCGAACATCATGCTGATGCTGTTTGACCAAAGGATGGGGGAATCTGAAGATCAGTGTAGAAGTCTCTTCAAGATAAAGAGACCTGAGCAGTGGCTGGAAATACAATGGGAAAAAAATCCAGTGATGAAATGGAATTCTCTGTTCTTCCCTGGGTGCATGGGCCAAAGGTAAAGGTATAAATTTTGAGCATGACATCTTCAAAGACCAGTCCACTCCAAAGGAACACAGAGAGACTGTGGGAGGTAAGTGGCCTTCCCCTGCCTTGGAAAAAACTCAACTTTTATATACAAGATGTATATCATGCAAAGACTATGAGCAGCACAGATTAGGATTCAATCTCTCAGGGCAAAAAGATGGAGGCAATTGTGTTTATTCCTGTTTCAAAGGACAGTTTCAAACCGAAGGTGTTTGCCAGATTCTGCACCTGGGATGGGGCATCCCTGGATGTATGGACAGACTGGGAATGAGAAGCTGGTGAGCAGAGCTGCAGAAAGGGATCTGCGGCTCCTGGTGGATGGCAAGCTAAACATGAGCCAGCAGTGCCCTGGCAGCCAGAAGGCACCTGACAACCTGGGGTGTCCTGGGGGAATCNTCATCACAACCCACAACTTCCTGACAAGGGGAAGTGGAGGGGCCGACACTGCTCTTTTCACTCTCGTGACCAGTGACAGCACTTGAGGAAACAGCAGAAGGCTGAGTCAGGGGAGGTTTAGTTTTGATATTAGAAAAAGGTTCTTCATCCAGAGGGTGGTTGGACTGGACAATGGAAAAGGATTCTCAGGGAAATGGTCAAAGCATCAACTTCAGTTTACAAAGTTCTTGGACAACACTCTCAGGCACCTGGTGTGACTCTTTGGGGATATCCTGGGCAGGGCCAGGAGCTGGACTTCAGTGATCCTTGTAGGTCCCTTCCAGCTCAGGATACTTGATGATTGTATGATCTTGAAGGTTTGCCTTTAGTGTTCTGTTTGGAAACCTAACTATTGCTCATTTGCCAATGGTTCTTCCATTTTCTTCTTCCTTCATTCTGATCATATTGCTCAGACTGTTTGGCTTAGTTATGAGGTGGCAAAGAAGGCAAGTAGCATTTTATTGTTGGATGGTTTTCCATGTGACCACAGCTCTCATTGGTAGAGTGGCTCTGCTGGAATTTTATATGCTGCTTCTCTGAACTAATTTCTGGGGTCCCTATTTGCTTCATGCACTTCAAAATAGCTTGCAAATAGGAAAAAATGAGGAAATCTAGCACTTCACAGCAGGTAAATTAGTTTGCCTATTCAAAATTGGAAGCCTTTATATGCCAACTTAAGACACTGTGTCCACCTTTTGATCAAATCTAAATTTCCAGGTGCATGCATGCTTCCCTACTTGCTCAAATCACTTGCCTGTTTGCACAGCCTGTAGGTCCTCACATATCAGGCTGTTGCCTAGCTGACTTAATTTCTTTGTGGAGAAGAACAAGTTAGAATTTTCCACTTGTTTAGACATCCAGACAGTGATTCTGCTGTAAGAAGAGCATCTCTTGTGTCCCTCTGTAGTTTGCAGTCTGTCACTTAGCTCCTTCAGTTCAAGGTAAGTTTTGGTGGTACAAATGGAACCTCATACATTTTAAATTGCTTTTATCTTTCTTTGATTTTGGTATGTAAGGGTCAGATATCATAGTACAGTACAGCAGATTTTAAGGTCACCATCACATGTAAAAGCCAGTTTCTTTAATTTCTCCCTCTCTTCCCCTCTTCCTACTCTTCCTCCTGTCATCAATGGCACAATTCTCCCCTTTTTTTTTCTTGGCAGTCCTCTTGCCCTTGGTAGGCCAGTTCGTCTCACTGAACACACAAACCCCCTCATTCAACACGAGCAAGTACATATTCTTCTGAGGCTTTAGTGAACCAGAGCAGCTCAAGCTGTGAAGCCACACAAATGATGGAACATGCATGCATAGAAAGGAATGGTGGAGGAGGCAGCCCACTCCTTGCAGCAGCAAGATCTGGCCAGCTGCAAAGTGAAACCTTACCTGAATGGAAGCTTGCAGAAGTCTGAGAAGGGCACTGCATAGCCACTGCTGCTATGTTTTCTATTAATTGACCTCCCCACCTCCTTTACTCCAACAACTGTTTTGAATAATCAGAAGTTAATTTTAACTCCAAATTGCTTCCCTGAGGATAAGTCCCTCTAAGAATAATTCCCAGCAGACAGAAGATTAATGGCAGAATGAATAAACAACAGGAGCCGGTGAACCTCAAAAAGAACAAAGATGGGACTAATGTGTCTCCTAATCCCTAGGACTGGGTCCTTCTATTATATTTGCACATACTTTGACCAAGTTAGGCAGCTACTTTTTTAACCTCAAGGGTTTCCAGTGCACATGGAATAAAGGAGACTATTTATTTTTGTATCATGCATATAAGTATTGTATCTGTATACAAAGCAGCAAGCCCAGTGCCCCATGCACAGCTCATGCATATGACTTTATCCTACTTTGCAGCCACCCTGAGTGTGTTAGAAAAATTGTATTCTTTACCATCTTTGCTCTGGCAGCTGTGTGGCTTGCTGGAACTCTGTACAGCATGGGCAGGTGTGAAGCATGACGGATGTGGGTTTGGGAGTGTGACCATACTGTGGAAGGGTAGGCTGCTGTGTGTGGATAGCTCTGATTAATTACCTCTGGCATTGAAGAAAGGGTTTTTGCTTTGTGTCTCCTGCACTGCACTGCACTTGTGTGCTGTCCTGGTACATTATTTTTCTGCCTGACAATTGGTGCTGGGAGAATAAAGCATTTGTGTAGTTACTATGCTGTGAACTTAGTGACTCGTTGTGGTGAGCTACCAAAGGGATGAGTACAGGCAAAGTCAACCTTCCATACAGAGGTCATTCTTCCAATCTGGAAGTGGGGGAAGAGGTGTGTGATATGAAGATGTTTGTACTGTAATGTGTCCCTGACACACTGCTGCGGTCCTTGATGTTTCTGTGAGCAGACAGACTTCAACACATTCATGTATCAAAACAAAAACTGCTTGTTGAAGTTAAAGTCAGCTGCATTTTATGATCTTGTATAGCACTACTCTGCTCCCAGCCCAATGCCCTTGGAGGATATTGCTGTAGGCATATTTTAACTGCAGGCATCTCTCCTCCACTGGATTCTCAGCAGATGGGGATTAGGATGCAGTACTTGGCTGAAGCTGTCCTGCTGACAGATCACAGTGACCTTGCTGTGACTTCTGCTCTGATCTCACTGGCACTGCTGGAATTTGACACACTAGAACATGAGATACTGGCTCCATTATGCCACTAATTGGTGTCCAGAGCATTGTGTTCCTGCCTCCTTCACCATCTGATGTAGGTGGCAGATAGTTCTAATTTATCTTTGCCATGTGATTTAGAAGGCTTAAGTCTCTATCATCAGCTAGTTGATGACCTTATCCTTTCATGCGGCTCTCTTTGTCATATGCAGGTGTAGAGCTTGACACAGGCTTGTATTGTAAGCATGCTTGGTCTCCTTATTGCTGGGTCTTCTTCTGGAATGAAATGAATTTTTTTTAATATTTTTGAACATTGATAAAACACAAATATTTTTCTCATTCATCTCTAGATTTATATCTTAAAATATTTTCTCTATTTTTGAAATGTACAACAGTATTATAGTTTATTTCTGCAAGATTATTTATTTTTGGACTGCATAGCCTGATTTTATTTTTATCTAGCAGTGTTGTGGAAGGTAAGACATGGGAAAGATTCATGCTCTTAACCAAAATACTTCAGAGCTTGCTTTGAAGGATGGTTTTTTTATCTTTATAATTATTTATTTTGTCCAAAAATCAGAACACTGGATAAAAATATCAACAAACTGAAACAGAAAGCATCTTCACATGGCATGATGTCTACAGCACCTTTTTTCCTCATGGGAAAAAAGAAGGCAGTAGTTTTCCAAAGTCCAGTTTTGTCAGTCCTACAAGTTGGAATTTCATGCTGTTAACTTAATCATTTAAGGAGGTTTATGACCGTGAAGAATATGACTTGCAAATGCATTGGTATCAAGGGGGGACAAATGACAAATCTGGCCCAGAGGGAGCACAGCAAGTAGTTGTTAGCAGAAAACTACCTGACACAATTAACAGAAAAATAAGTTGTGGATTTAATTACTGCAGCTCTGGCAGATGAAAGTAAAAGTTATTTATTTCTGTCACTGGTACCAAGGGTTAAATCTGTCAGGAACTTGAGCATTGTCAAAGTGGCTTTTACCCTGCAGGATCCTGGCTCCCCAGGTGGAAATCACAACCTGCTGTTATACCCTGTAGCTCCATGGCACCCCATTGAAAAGCAGGTGTCTCACTAAAATAAAAAGCAGTCTGCAGCTACCTAAAACATCATACATGAAATGCTGAATTACACAGCAGGTCTGAACCCTACTTATTTTTCTTGGTTTATTCAAGGCTGTGTGAGTATGCCTAGGCTAAATGAGAATCTATCCTCTTTTTAGGTGCTTAAGTGTGCCCTTTAGTAATGGGATGGATGACAAGTGTTGCCTAAAAGTTAAGGCATGTGTAGGCTGTGGATGATGGGGGAAACTACCTTCTGGGGAGGCTCTTCCTCCTCCTCAATTCAGTGACTGTTCATACCTTTTGCACTAGGCTGCCCACTTGACACAGCCCTCCATCTGAAGGGTCTGAATTCTTGTGTGGACGCAAGAATTTCCAAATCTCAGAAGCAGGGTAAGTGAAAGGAGAGCTTGCAGGACAACAAAGCAATTGTCAGCATAGGGATGAATGCAACTCACATCCCTGAACTGGTTTATTGTAACTGTGCCAGTTTGTCCTTTCTCTGAACAGGTAGTAGGTGGCAAAGTATAGAAGAGAACTTCTGATAATATTGACAAGGTGAATTAAAGACTTGTAAACTATACTAATGAGGCTACTCCAGAATGGAGGTTAAGAAGGAATGCTCAAAGAATTTAATGCACAGAACATGTAAAAGGCCAAGCTCTCTCTTTTACACTTTCATCTCACTGATTATTTTTAACTAGCCTACAAAACCTGACAAATAGATCTAAACAAGCAGATAGCTTTTATTGGAAGACACTGAAGATTGATTTCTTGAGTTTTATTGGCTCCCTTTTTGAGTACAGGTGCACAAAACTGAAGGTTGTATTTATTTCTTCAATAAAGATGTGGCAGAGATCTGCTCATAAAAATCTTCTCTTTTCCTTGACCTTAGTAACATGACCTACATTGGGGATAGAAAGTCCTTCATCAGAGCTTATCATCTGTTGAATACTGCAGTTACAGTTCACAATGCTTTTCTATAGTGGTCATACAGCTGAATGGAAAGCTTTACGCAACTACATTGGATAATGATAAACTGCTGCCCTGTGGTTTGGTGACTTAAGGAAGAGTTGTACATGCATTTTAGCTATTTGTTTTTCTTAGATTTAGGTGATAGAAGATGAATTTCCTAGATGAGATTGAAGAGCATGTCAATCACTTTGCTGTTTCCTAAAACAACTAGATGTTTTATGAGTTTGTAATTGTTGCTTCTTGAAACAAACTTTTATAGTTTTTTATAGTCTACATTTCCCTTGTGTCCAAACTCTTTTGAAGTATCTGTTAATGTCTCATAGCATTTTCCTTGGCATTTCCCATGTCATTGAAAGTATTTGTAACATAGAAGAGAGAGAGCTTTTGGTTTTTTGTTTGTTTTACAAAGGAAGAGTCTTAGTCAAAATACAATTGCCTAAATCATTATAAATTGAAGGATTCTTTACCAGACAGTCATACACAGCAATGTGCAGTGGTGTATCAGGATGCCACACTCAAACCTATCAGCACAAGATGGCCTGATTTATTTTCTTGGATGTTGGTTAGACTTCTTTTCAAGAGGTTAGACTTCCTAGAGAGTGGGACCTTAGGCTGTGGTTCCACAATATGAGGCATTTTGTGGCAGTGACAGATAACAGGTTTTCTGCTTCCTTCTCCTTGCCTCCATGTACTCTTTCCTTCCCCTGCACTGCAAGGAGTTAACTCCTCAGTCAGCCAGTGTAGAGGGCATGAGCCAGATCAAGGAACAAATCTATTGTGAAAATTAACTTTTGCTTTGTTTTTAACTCTGGCTCTTTTGTTGAGTTCACAGTAGGGTTTCAG
>WBNQ01049111.1:10303-20694 GCA_013401375.1 Spizella passerina | reverse complement strand
GTGGGTCCCTTCCAACTCAATATGTTCTGTAAAAATCATCCTTTAAAACCAGTGTGGAAAATTTCCTCAAAAAATTTTCTTCAAAAATTCATTGATTAGTAACTACCAAAGTCATGGCACCTCTCCTGTCCCACCACATATGAACACCCATGCTACACTGTACACAAACCACCTGCTGAAAACAAACCAAAGCATGTAATGGCTTAAAACATAAAATTTGGAAAATGCAAACTGTGGGTCCACATCCAAAGTCTGAGCTGGCAACTACTGTGGTTATATTAAATGGCACTGAGTAACACCACAATCTACTAATGGCATTATATACATTTTAAGAAGAATGTAGTGTATTTTCTAGCACCATTGATGATAAGGAATGACACCAAGGTGCAGTTCTGGATGCAATTCCATCTCTATCCATGTGGCAGTAGCTGTGACTGGAACAGGAACTCCTTCAGCAAAGCCTTGCAACAATGCAGAATCATTGTGGCCTGGGCTGGAAGGGATCCTGAAGATCATCTTGTTCCAGCTCCCTGCCATGGGCAGGGACACCTTTCCTGAATCTGGTGTGAAAGGGAACAGTTGTATGTCCTGACCTAGAAATTCAGCAACAGGACAGAGTAGTTCCTCATTTTGCATCTCCAAGTGGTCTCAATTATTTCCCAATTTTGTTTCAGCTTTGAAATAGGTTTGAGTAGGTGTCATGCTATGACTGAATATTTATGAAATATTCTTCTATTAGTCTTTAGAAAAATCAAAACCTTTACTTTTACCATCAGGAGGCACAAACACTCCTGCTGGCCATTATAAAAATTGTATAGACTTCCATCTGTAGAGAATAAATGGTCATTCCAGGAAAAAATGAGCAAATGAATTCTACAGTGTAAAGATATTTTGGTTTTGTAATTAATGAGTAACAGGGTGATCAAAAGGGTTTGTGTTTATTACCGATTTCAATTGCCTTGAAAGAAAATCCTCACCTGCACCATTAGCATAGTGAATAAATTATGGCATTGCACAATAAAAGTGACAAGCAGTGCAGGATGTATTATTCAGACTGTAAGCTTCATTACTGGTTTCAAATATCTCCATTTCCAACTTCTGTACGTTCAAATTAGCAAAAGGTCATCGTGCATTCCCACTGGTATCAATGGGAGCCTTTCTATTTATATTTCAAAAGAAATAGAGTGGGATTTCAATACTGTGTTTTGTCTAGGCACTATCTTAAAAGTTTCTTTAGAAATGTTGGTTTGAATCAGAGAAATGTCAAAATGTCATGCTTCAAAAGCCAGCAGCAGAGTCATTTTACGTTTTATTATACTTATTAAGGGCTGGCTAATTTTGAGAAAAATGCATTTCTGCAAGTGGTTATTAGAATTTTTGACAGGCACTCCATTTTCTGTCTTTCTGATTTTCACACTTATAAAAATAAGACTTTTTTTCCTTTTATAAATGGACAAGTGAGCCCAGACACAGAATAATTCTAAAACTATGTCTCAAGTTTGACATGGGGGCTCTTTTGCCATATATTTTCAGTTCTGGTCTCTAGTTCAGGAGCAACTCTCAGATTTCTACTCCTGAAAAACACATGTGCTGACTCCCTCAAAAGCTCTCAAAAGCCACCAAATAGTTCTCAATAACATATTTATAATGTTGCTTCTAATATTATATCCTGCTTTTTAATTTTTAACATCAAATTTCACAAATGATTCTTCAAAACTTAAACAAAATAAAACTACTCTTTGGTAGCTGCCCACCAAAGTTTTTCAGTTTTGATGACATCTGTCCTTTGTGCTGTAAGGAATACATTTTCTCTTGTTCCAGGACCTGACAAAATACTAAGTGCTGAAGATAAATAGTATGGTAGGCAATTTGATATTTCTCTAAAGATTTTTTTTTTGCATATGGAAATGGGTAAAAATGAATGTGTAACACTTTGCTGTGAAAGTCCAACACAATATAATTATACAGATTGATAGTTAAAAAAATTGTGGTAAAATACTGAAGGAAATTAAGTTATGTTTCTGGCAGCTTTTTTTTTTTGTTTGTCTTCCAATCAGAGAAGATTGCACAGGTTCAGAAAGTGAATATAAGCTCAATAGGAAAAGTACTGAAAATGAAACCATAAAAATTGTTAATAATGAAAAGAAAATGCACTTTATAAAAATAATTGGGAAAACAACTGGGATAAATGTTGGTTTTTTTCTTTTCAAAGAGGTGAAAGACATGTAAAGTCACAGTCCAGGATCTCAGAAATGTGCCAAAGTCTTCTAGCAAAAAAGGAGGAGTTGAGTATTCAATATTAGATAGGTAAGAGGTCTTAGAAGTATTTTTACACGACAGCAAGAGGATACTGGAGTGACTGAGACAATGAGTGTTTTATTTGAGTTCATTTTCACCACAGAAGCAGTCTGGGATTTTTCACATTCAGTTGCTTTTGTCCTTACTTGGGTTTTTCCCCCTCCCTTTCTCCCATCTCTATCCATGCCCAGACATTTTACATTTACCCAAGGCTGTTGTACACAGTTGACATAATTTTTTGGTAACATTATGTTTACTGACTTCAACAACAACAATCATCCACAGGATCAACAAAAACATATAAAATATTGGGATCTTAGAGAGAAACACTCTAAAAGGTACCAGAGGATAAAATTTCCCTCTATTGACTTATGAGGGAAACAACATGTTCATTGAAGAAATTCTGCACAACACAGCTGTGGACAGGACAGCAGAGGAACAAAATTGAGCAGCATTAATTCTAGTACTTGAGACCATGCTATTTTTCTTCTGTATTCCTTGGATTCAAAGGCAACTGGGACTCCAGTGTGTGCAGCAAGGCAGGCTCCAGTGAGGGAGTTTGTTGCAGCTGCTGTACCTTGAAGGTTTTGCATTACAAACCCTTCAGAGGGGAAAACATAAACCCCCATGAAATAAATTCAGCAGCAGGTCAAGTTTTTGCACAAAAGACTGTAAAATTGTCAAGCTGAGAGGATGGGAGGCAATGAGGAAGAGACTGAGGAGAAAATACACATTTTTGCATTCATAGAGGGGAGTGTATGAATTCTACTAACTCCAGGTTTTTATTATCCATTCCTTATGTTCTGTAAAGTAATATTTAAATACAGTGCACAGCTGGACATTTTGAAAGTATGTAATTACTCTCTTGTAATGAAACTAATAGCCCTATATGTTATGTATGTCTTCATATATATGCTAATTTTCAAAATAGTATTCATTAACCTTAAGAACAGAAAGTCCTTGAATTATCTTTAAGGCCACTATTTAAACTGATTAAAAGACTGATTATTTGATGTGTATAGAACTTCAAAAGTGAAATTACAGAGTCTCCTTAAATCCTTAATAAGTCAAAATTTAAAGTACTGGGATTGTCTCTAAGGAAGGATTCCGGTATGATCATCCATGATTTCTTGGCTTGCTTAGCAAGTCATTCCTAGGAAAGCAGAAAAGTTTAGGATCTGTGCCTCAATTTATCCTCTTTTGAAAGGGAAACTTTTCTCATTAAAATTCATATCTAGGAGCTCTCAAACTGCTCAAAAATGCTTTAAGTGATACAGTAAGTAAATATTTTGCTTTAAGTGATACAGTAAGTAAGTAAAGCTGCTTAATTTTTTTAAAGCAACAATATTAGAGTTTCTTATTGTGGAACAGCTAGTCTCAAATGTTTTTCCATGAATTTATTTGTACTTATAGTCCCTTCAGATATGTTGGGAGAAAGTTTTTCAATATATTTCAAGAATTTTTTTCAACCATCACCAGAATTCCATGCACCATTATTGTCACAGATATTTTCATGATGAGGTCAGTCACTATTTCTCTAACTCCCAATGTCTACAAACCCATGATATAATCCCAGTAATAAGATTCCTCCCTGCCTTGTTTTTCCTTTGGGAGAAAATGCACAGAATTCACATTAAAGTCACATCATGAGCAATGATGGCAGAATCTCTTCCAGGTTCTCTCCCAGGTCATCCCACCTGCAAAATGTGGTGCAGTTCCTGCTTTCCCTGAGTGCAGCACCTTTCTGGACACCTGGAAGGGATGGTCCCAAGGCAGTGTGAGAGTGTGCAGAGCCTCTGGGAACAGGTAACACACACAGGAGCTGATGGCAAATGTAGTCACCTACCTTTGCTGGGAGCTCTAACAACCATCCTGGGGGCAAAAGGCCTTCATTCTCAATCACATGATGATGAAATTTAAAATACTGACATAAAAAATTTTTTGGGAAAAAAAAAAGGGGCTTCAGATTGTGAAATATTTTTTGAAAGTTTGAAATCTTGTGCTGATTATCCTGTCACCAAAATTCTGAGATAGATTGTAGCCAGGGAAATGTTAGGAATTTGACAGCTTGGGAAAATCACTGACATTTTATGCACTCTGCACAGTATTTTGCCTTTTACATTTTAACAAAAATGTGTACTTAGCTAAGGACTATTCTCCTTGCTTTCATAAGTGGCAGGGCAGTGTCAGGGAGACTGTCATCAGGGTTTTGTTTCCAGTAAACAAAGACTGATATTCATCCTTCTGTTACTCTCTTCTCCCTCTCAGAATAGTCTAGTTAAAGAGTCTTTTCCACTATGCTGTTTCTGTTATTAAGCTTCCAAATGAATTGTTGTATGCATCAGTGGAAGGCTTTATAAATAAAAAAGAGAAGAGTAGGAGGAACAAAAATGAAGGAAAGCTTTCTAGCATTTTTATGTTGACAACCTGTGTTTTCAGGAAAGTACATAGTAAATGAAGACTTACACTGCATAAAATCCACAAAACCTCTGTGGGTTTCCTAAACCAAAATGTTGTTAAATCAAAAATCTGTCATGTGCCTCGGTAGTGTGCAGAAAACCGTGCTGTGAAAGGCCAGTGTCCACAAAGGAGGCAGAGGAGCCCTGCAAGGATCTGCCTTGCCTTGCCTTGGGAAAGGGCAAGCCACAGTCATGACAATCAGATCCTGAGACCTCTTCAGATGGCAAAGATTCATATCCATGGACTCAAAGTCACAGGGGAATCTGGGCTGCTTATTTCCTAAGTCTGAGGTTCTGCTTTGCAGTCAGTGAGTTTTGAGGTGGGAGAAGAAAGAAGGATTTCTTACAGATTCCTTTTTAAACTGTATAAATAAGGATATTTTAATGTATGTGGATATAGTCATTCTTTTTTCAGTTGTGTTGAGGACCTTGAGATCCGTGACACAAGGGATTCTCTCTTAAACTCAGGGACTGACAAAATATAGGGACAGGACAAGAGGAAGTGGCTTTAAACTGAAAGAAGTCGGGTTTAGATTAGCTGTTGGGAAGAAATTCTGTACTGTGTCAGTGGTGGGGCACTGGCACTGGTTGCCCAGAAAAGCTGGGGATGCCTCATCCCTGGAAGTGTTCAAGGCCAGGATGGATGGGGCTCTAAGTGACCTGATTTAGTGAAAGGTGTCCCTGCCCATGTCATGATGGATGGGATGATCTTTAAGCCCCCCTTCCAGCTCAAACTGTTCTATGATACTAACAGGATTGTTTGGGTGAGTCACACTGAGCTCCCAAGCCACAAGTTCAGCACCATCAGTACAGGGGTGTTTGGTCAGAGCTCTTGGATACATTTCCTGCTCTCTCAGGGGAAATCCCCCAAGGGACCTTGGCACCTCTGATGAACAGAGCAAAAAGTATGTCCTCTGCATGAGTTGGTGTCAGTGGCACCAAGTGTTCATCCCTGTGTCTGCTGGCAAGAGAAACTGGAGTGCTGATACTCACAGGACTTCCAGTCACCTGCAAGAGGAGTGGGGCAGCTTGCCCCTCTCTGAGCCACCTTCAATCTGTGGGAACTCAGGAAACTTTCCTACCAAATGACACAATAGTTCTGATTCTATTTTGCTGGTCTCTTTGTCAAAACATATATTTAAAAAAATTTTTTGTCCTTTCCATGGGGATTGTTTGACAATGACAGCTGTCTAGAAAGTCTTAAAGTGGTGCATAGGATCTTGGAGCAAAGTTGGAGACTATGGTAAATGAGCCACATCAGTACATCAGTAAGTTCAGCTTCACAGAAGAGCTGTGGCTTCTGAGAATGAAGGAGACTTTCTCTTCTGCAGCTATATTTGCTGCTTTTTAAGCTGGCTTCACAGTTAACCAGGATTTCTCTATCTCAAAACCTTTTTCGTGACCCTGGGTTTCTAAGACTTTCTGATTTTTAAGATACTTAGAGATTTTCTGGGTCAGAAGACCAGTCCCAGCTTTATAACACCGCAGTGTTGGATGTGGTAAAAATCCCTAAAACCAAAAGTGAAAAAAGAAAACAAAAAACCCCCACTCATCAGGTAAAGCAAAGGAAAAAAATTTGATTTACAATCTGCTTCTGCAGAAGGCCTCATTAATCCTATATGTGCAATTAATTATTCAAATAACTTGTTGAAAATTGATATAATTATTTCTAATTATTCTGGGTTAGAGTCCTAATTATGTGATTACATCTAGATGCATGCATCATAAATGCAGAAGGTACAGCCTAGATGAGGAGGAAATGTAATTTTATTTTTCAATTTATTCATTTTTTAGATAAAAAATTCACAAAGTTTAATTTTCATGATCCTAAACAGAGGTTCACTGAACTTATTTTTATTACAGTTGTTTTGGTAAGTTAAGTGGTAGAACCTCTGCAGTTATGGAGGCAAAATTCATNCCCCCACTCATCAGGTAAAGCAAAGGAAAAAAATTTGATTTACAATCTGCTTCTGCAGAAGGCCTCATTAATCCTATATGTGCAATTAATTATTCAAATAACTTGTTGAAAATTGNGTTGTGTGATTGACATGCAAATAAAGTGATTGTGTGTTTCCTTTCTACAAAATCAAGCCTGTAGTTTTAAGATAAGTAGGTTATTCCTAGGAGAATATCATTGGAGAAGCAATAGTTAATTCAAAGTTAGTTTGTTTTTAATCCATCTCAGTCTTTGCCTTTCTGTCATGACACACATTTGAATTTGATATTTCTTTCTACAGTGAATTCAGCTATGTTCTTATGATTGTCTAGCACAGCAAACTTTAGTGCTCAAAGCAATGATACCTCAGCTGGAAAGCACTTTCTGCTATGAGGCTTCTCACTAACTCATGCTAACCAAGAGGACAGAGCATCCATTTGTGAAATCTCTCATCCTCTTCAAGTTACTGAAGAACCTCGGACACAAATTTTGAAGCCTAATCTAGAGATACCACATCAAGCCCTAATCACAACAATACCATTATTCTTTTTCCCATCTAAACGACAGGAAGTACTGTTAGACACAGCAAAAAGTGCCTCTGAAGTAAGGTAAGCTACAGAAACACAATCTGTAATTTATGTGTGGCCATTAAATAACAATGGAGGAGAGTTCCAACTCCTTTTGGCACAATTTTCCAAAATCTTTGAGACAAAGCAGCCCAAACTTAACAAGACACTGTTCTAGTCCTGATGTACCTGAAGATGGGAAATGTTCCCAAACAACCCCAATGAAAGAGGCTGCACAAGAAGAGACAGACAGAAAGACAGCAAGATCCTCTCCTCCTATTGTAAAATCATCTAACACTGTTGTTTCAGAAATTTTGAAATCACTCACCAATACTAAGAATAAGGATTATAAGAATATGTTAATATTTTCATCTCTTAGTCTTATTGGAGAGCAACTGGAAATTCTTGTCTTTAAGGGAAGTGCTCTGATGATCTTTAATGGTCAGGTCTCCCTTCTATATGTAATGAGGCATGGAGATTTTCAGCAGAGATGGAAATAGCTGGCCACCATATGTTGCATATGAAGACCATGGTTTGGCTCATTGCATGTAGTTCTGTCTGTAATCTAACTTTCAAAGTTCCACATGTACTGCTGTCAAGGGAGGATGCTGTGGAGCAGAACATAAAATGTCTTACAACCTGTGCTACCTGCACACTCCAGAAGAGAGCATCGAATGAAACATATTTCCCTTCACAAAGGATAACTGCCATCTCTCAGCCCAAGGACTGGTCATATGTTTTTAAAAAAAACAGCTCCCAGCAGAGACACAGTGTGACTCCTATTCCTATTGTGTTTGGACAACAGCAGAGTTTAGTCCTCATCAGTCCTGCATTTTGCTTGCTTAGTAGCCAAAGGAGAAGAGAAAATGGCACTTATCTATTACAAGTAGAATACCTGTTTCAGATATGGTTTAAACTTTTATGAGCATGCAAGAGGTGGGCAGTGAGGCTTGTAGGGACATTGTCATCAATGGAAATAATAGAAGGGAAGGGCATTTAACTCTTTAGGGAACTCACTGCCTCATCTCATCCCTTCTGTAAGGCAGGACCCATCTATGCCTCTAGAACATTTCCACTTGACAGTTACATTTTAGCAAATTTTGCTTTCATGCTCATATATGTTTAGATATTTTCAGCTGTCCTGATTTGAAGCAATCAACAAACACTGTGGGTAGACATAAGTATTTAAAGAGCAGTGGCCACCTCACTTATTTTTTCTCACAGTTTTTAAGCTTTATTTCTGTAAGAGGCTTCCAGGAAGACACTTAATGACATCAATGTAACCTCTTGCCTTGCTGCAGCACCAGCTTTTGAGGGGAACTCATTATGGAAAAGACAGGCACGATACATTCAGGTTAATAGGAGAAAGCAGGGAGCCAGCAATTGCAGGACTGGTAGCCAATATGATTATGAAAGCTTGTCCTTTGCTTCACATTTTGTTCATATAGAAAGGCTTTGAGAGGGAATTTCAAAACCAAAAGTATGCACATACATACATGCAAAGTATACACATACATACATACATACATACATACATATGTACGTACATACATACGTACATACGTATGTGTATATATATATATAAAATTTTTTTTGTGCAACCAAAAGTTTGTTTCCCTTTAGTAGGAGTCCTTTAGACTGTTTCTTAAATCTAGCACAGCCCTTTACAGAAGGAGTTTCCAATAGTCACAGTGTATTTGCCTGTTCTGTATTTCACCCATGATCCTGAATGCCATCCTGTAGCACAGCCTGATTTATCCCCTCAGAGCCCACTTGGATGTGCTGACTAGACACACATTACCCTCACTGCAGAGGAGAGGTGTGAGGCTGGAGCTGGGAAAGCAGGCTCAGAACGCTTCAGTGAGTGAGCTAAGGACACCTCTGATCAGAGATGGGGAACCTTTGCAGTTCCTGTGCAGCCACAGGCACCAGGCAGGCTCAGCACTAAGGTCACAGCACTGTGGCGTGGTGCCTGTCACAACATGCCAAACTCCCAGACTCAGCTGCTGCTGGCAGCACAGGAAGTTCAAGGCTGATCTTCCAAGTAGAAGAGAAGAAACAGATCATGATTTTACAGGTCACTGAAGCTGGTCCTGTCATGTTCAAAGGGGAGTTATTCTGGCACTCAGTGAATCCAGCAACAGAAAATGTCAGAAGCTACCTGGAAATATCTGGGCCCAGAGGAAGAACCTGCTGCATGGAAGATATCTACTGAGGATTTTCCAGGGGAATTACCTGTCAGTTGGATTATTTGCCCTCTGTGACAGCTCATAGATGGTAAAAAAGTCACTGCAATAGAAGGTGGTTCTATTTTTTTATCTAGCTGTCTTTTGTCAGGCTTTCCTGGAAAGGCTGGACTGCACTGTCAGAAATTAAAGGCACCTCAGAGTGCTTAAGGAAAATGCCCAACAGGAACAGAACTCAGTTACAGGTTATGGCTGTGCTTCACTTGTCTGTGCACAGAGTGGACCCTCAAACAAAGCAAGGGCACCTATAAAATGAGCAGGACCAAAGGGGATAAATGCATCAGGGATGACTGTGAATTCTGAGTGAGGATGAGCTCCTAACACAGCAGCCTAAACCAACACCAGTCCTTGTCATTCAGGGCTTAATGTTTGAGAGAGCATTATGTCAGAATAATTTCTGATTGTTACACACATTCCAAACCCACTGCTAAGGATGACTGGGAAACATGAAAAGCAGTTCTGGTCTGGCTGACTGTGCCTTGAGCCAGCAGCACTCTGGGGTGTGAACAGCCACTTGCTGATGGTTTTGGTCTCATGATGCTTGCCAAGGCTTTTCCTAAAGGATCTGCAGATCTCCTTCCTGAGTCAGACAAACTGCACTGTAGGCCCCTTCTGCAGTTTGCATGACTGGCACTCCATCAGAAGTTGACTTGGTGGGATCTGTGGTTATTGTCACAACCCAGGCTCTTTCCCACAAGAAAGAGTGAGTGGAGCACAGCAAAATGCTTTTGCAAGACACCTAGGACATTTCTATTTCCAGGGTAATAATTTCTGAAATCTTCTGCAAAGCACAGTTTAAAATGGTCTTCAAAAAGAGGAAAAGAGAGGGTGGGAAGGAAGGACAGAAGGAAGGATGGAGGGAGAGGGAAGGGAAGGGAAGGGAAGG
>WBNQ01049111.1:0-10025 GCA_013401375.1 Spizella passerina | reverse complement strand
AAGGAAGGAAGGAAGGAAGGAAGGAAGGAAGGAAGAATGAAAGAAAGAAAGAGACCCTGTCCTTGGGGGAATTTCTTCCCATTAAAGTAGTCTTATTGCTGGAAAAATTGACAAGTATTTCTTTTATCAGGATTATTTCATGTCCTGGCAGAGTCCCTTTAAATGCTAGCAGTAATTGTTCATTGCCCTTGCTGTCTGCCACCTCCAAAATACTCATCAGCAAGTGCAGCTACCTATCAGCTGTTACACAACCATCTGTGCAGCTTTTGATTATATTTTTTTTTTTTTCTTCCAGATTGCTACCATGCTTCTGGAAAGAGAGAAAGGGACAAAATGTTACAGTGATGCTACACAACAGGGTGATACATTGTGAGTAGCTACAGTATACATGAGACAGTTTGGGGTAATGGCTGCTGACACCTCAGCCAGTCCACAGCCCCCAGGTCTGCAAAATTAGGGTGATAACAATTACTGTGGTATGTGACAAATAAATGCTTAAATCCATGGAGAACTGCTCTTTCAGAATGTGAAATCTGATTTCTGTGGTACTTCATTCCGTTTCGGAGAGGCTGAAGCTCAGGATCTGAGACTATTTTGCTTCCATCTTGGTGATTTCAGTATCATCTTGAATTTACCTTGAAGCCTGGAAATGTGTAATAAAAATCCAGATTGGAATGAATTTTTTGGGTCACACTGATCTGTAATTGCCCTCTCTTTTTCTATTTAAAAAGAGAAAGCAAACATTACTTGTATTGTTGGGTAAAACTAATTTCAAACACCTTGATTTCTTCTGTCTATCTTTCTGTTAGAAGCTTATCTCATCAATAAAAAGGATGAAGAGGTATAACAAGCTCTGAGAATCAAAATTCAAGAACAGTCACTCGGATCATTGATGAATTAAAGCAGAAGAAACAGGGGAATTTTGTAGAAAATAGATGCAGAGTTTCACTGAGAAAAAGATGCAACCCTGATGTATGTTTGCAATGCCAGCTAAAAATAACATAACATTTTTGTGGTCAAATGCATGTTTAGCTAATTAGATCATTTGATTCACAGAATATTAGTTTGAATAAGTACAGGGTCCCAGAGCTCTCTGGAGCTCCTTCCCTTTTGTCCTCAGGGAAGTACCCACATGGTGTAATCCTGGTGAAGACAGCAGCTTTGCCTGGGTCCCTGTGGCATGGTGCTCATCCCTCAGCACACATGAGTGCCTGAAGCCCCTCACTGCCTGCCATCCTGAGAATCTGCTAATTCGATTTCTCAGTGACTTCCAGCATTCTCTCTGATCCTGTAAGTCCTGGGAGTGCAGGGAGTTAATGTATTCTCTGCAAGAGGTGATTATTGTATTAATTAGTCACGCTCCAGAGCTTTATATGGATGAGACTGAAGCATTTAAAAGTCAAAAGTTACAATGCCACCTCCCAGAATTATGTCAAAGTGACCCCACAAATAAAATCTTCGCTGGGATTGCTCAGGAAAAGCAATTCTCCCTCTGGCCACAGGGAGCCACACGGCCACCGCTGTGAGCCCAGGGAGGAAAGCAAAGGAGAAGGCAAAATCTGTCGAGTCTGTAAAGTCCCTGCCAGAGGAGTTTGCAACAGGGGTTGTTCTCTCCTTGAGGTTACCCCACCAGTTACACCTGCTGGGACCTTGCACTGCTGTTAGCCTGGCACACAGAATGCATGGATAGCAAAATACTTGCACACAAACAGAGTAATTAGTGCAGACTGTTGTTGTAATTTCTAAGTTCATTTTTGACTGCAATTTTAAGGTCACTTTGCAAGATGGAGAACGACCACTAATCTGTGAAGCCCTAAGTAACAGCAGCAGTTGCTTGACCCCAGAGAATAATCCAGATTTTGTGTGATCACCCCAAGTATGCAACTCTTAAACATCTAATTCTCTCTGTACCAGTAGCATTCTCATCAGTAACATCACAGATCAGAAGGCCTGGTCATTATTTCACACTCCATACATGTAGGATAGTTCTGGAATTAATGTACAGGTCTGGTAGCACTCAGTTTCATTGTGCTTCCTAGACAAGAGTGTCACATTCAGCTCTCTCAGCACCCTCAGCTTCTTTTTCAAGATCTCTACCTGGCTCTCAGAGACATACTTGCACTGCACCCTCCCGGTGTCTTCCTCAATGTGTTTCCACAAAATTTCAATTTGGTAAGCCTGGAGATTCAAGAAAAGCTCCTATAGATCTTTTCTTGTGAGAGAAGGAAAAAAGCTTAAATGAACCAGCAACTCAACAGAAAAGCATCCAGGGAATTATTCAGGTCCACTGAGGGATCAGTTTCCCTTGTTTTCAGCCTGCCCTTATCTTTTCCTTTCTGTAGACAGAGTACATGCACTAGAAAGGTAGAAAGAATCTTCTTTGGGGATTTAAATTCTTAACTAGGCATCTAAATAGATAAAATTTAATTTATTCAGGTCCTTAACACTCATTGTCATGCAATCTCAGTTACCAAAGTGTGTAAACATGTGGAGATATTGCCTAAGAGTTCAAATATTGAGATAGTTGGTTTGGACTGGAAGGTCTGCTGCACTGATTCTCACTGTGCCAGATCAGAGGAGGAGTACTGATAATGCCATGGACCTGCCCAGTGTCACATGCCAAGTTAATTGTTGATCCAGAAACTGAGCCTGCCAATGCTGAATATCAGTCTGGTTTTCCATCTCCTGTTCTTTGCTGCTCTCAAGGCAGATGTTTAGCTGCTTGGAGGTGCAGATTTGACCTGTAAAATCAAATTACATTGTCTCAGTCCAAACATAGCCTCAATTCTAAGTATCCCCAGCTTTGTCTGAAAGCTGATACTTCCTAAATAAAGAGCTCCCTCTGTTTCATATATCTAGTGGAGATAAAGTGTATCCTCCTTGGACTCTTCCTTGGAGGACTTTAGAAATGCTCTCTGACCAAATGATATTTGACATTTCCTTTGCCACTTTGCAAGGCTGCTCGGAGGCCTGAGCTACTCTTATTTCTGCCATGGAGGCAAAGCCACCATTTCACTGCCTTCAAGCTAAACAGTGTATGATGGGCAACAATTCAGAATTAATTTGACAGTAATGGAGTTGACAACTATTACTGTGAGGTATTTCTGCTATGAACATTGTCATCCTGTCCTCATTTCACACATACCCCTTATCCCATCCCCCAAGTTTTGGAATCTCTGAGCAGCAGAGAGCCCTAATGCATTCACATGTACCCTGCTGTCCAGGCACAGCAGCAACTTTGGACTTGGCTTCTTTGGATACAGCAGCTGGAGGTGCAAAACAAGCCCCATCAGCAAGGGGCTTCAAAGTACATAACACACACGGGTCCATGGGAAGGGGCAATTCCTTCTAAACAGGAGTCAGGCCTAGAATAATAAACTAATTTTGGTTGGAATGAATTTTTGAAGTTTGTGTGGTCCAATACCTTGCTAAAATCAGAGAATATCTTAGGCAAAAATGCTTATTGTTTTCTTTCTGGCTCTCTTTCTAATTAAAATGCCCAAAAGAAACTGGTGGTGGAAGGATGCATTCTGGGTACATGACTAGAAAAACAATGCAGGTTTAATTTAAAATATGTGCAGTTCCTTTCTTTCTAACTCAGGTATCAGTGCAGAATGAATAGCACTGAGGCCAATATAATTATAAAACCAGACACAAATGGCTACAATCACTACACAATATCAGAGTGGTTCCTCTCCCTATCTGCAATGACTTGATATATTAACACCCACATTGTAATTTGGGTCTTACAACTCTGAGAATGAGGGCAAAGTCCTGAAATAATGAATGGCATAGGGTGAAAAAATCTGAGCAGCAATCTCTTTATACTGCACTCAAATCCACTTCACTTCCCTTGGACTTCTCTTTCCATTTCTCAAATGAAATGTGATTCCAAGGTGCCTTGTGGGAGCTTGGCTCCTGCCATGCCGGACATCCCTGCTCAGCAGAGGCTGCATTGTCCCCAGGCAGCAGCACTTGGCACAGGAAGCACGGCCCAGAGCTGCTCCAGGCTCACTGCCTGTGACTCGGACATGGCCTCTCCTTGATCCCAACCTGCTGGACATAAGGAGTTTGGGCCCTGCTTGTGGACAGCCAGGCTAAAGACAGAAGCTGGAGCTGGTCACTGAAGAAACCCAAACATGGCAAAAATGCCAAGATGTGTGAGGACAGGCATTGAAAGCAAGGACAGGTTCCTATCCAGCTGATGAAAGAAATTTCCTTAACTTTTAATGTCTCAGCAGCTAAATTTGTAAAATCAGAACTTAATGTTCTACTAAGGTATTAACACAAAGTCTCAGCTCCATTCAAGTCAATAGGAGCCTCTTCTCTGACTTCACTCTGAATAGCTGGTGTAGGTTTATTTTAGTGACTAGCCTGTACCACAGCAACTATCATAAGATATCATGTATAACAATCAGTTTTGTGATTTTTATCAGTATGATACTTGGAAAACTTCAGGAAACAAGATGATTCCAGGAGAGCTCTGTAAATGTAATTTCTACAAGAATAACCACACCGCCTACTTGGTCTAATTTAATAATGTTTGCCAGCTCCAGGTAGCAAATATCTCAGTAGACTCAAACAGAACACAGTCAAGTAAGTTCTTCCTTTGCTTTAAACACAGACAACAGGAACATGAGTTATCCCACATGCTGCTGATAAAAATGAGGTGGTTTGTTTTTACTGAAACCCTCCCTGCTGGTTTCCTGTGTGGCCATGGGCAAGGCAGGCACAGGGGCTGTGTGTCACTTCTGCTTCTCTGGAATGAAATGAGCTCTGCTACCAACGTCTCAGGAGACAGGTAATGATCAAGATTTTGATCATTTGATAAGCTGCAGCATAAAAGAGCAAGATGCTTTCATTATTAATATTCTCATACATTTATCCTGTAGTAATTTATTGCACAAGCCAAGAATTATTCCTCAAAGAAGTGTAGAGGATAAATCCTCTCAAGCTGTTCTATGAGTGACAGAACCAGGGAATGCTGGATTCCTGCAGATTTGAGCTCTTTGTCTCCTGAACTCCGCTTCCTCCTCCCTTAATAGCAGCTCTGCTGCATGTTCCCTGCAACAACCACACGCTGCAGTCACCCCAGCCATCACAGACTGGCCAGCTGACCAGGTTAAATAAAGTGCCTGTAGTCTGCCCACTTCTTTCCTCACATGGGGGTTGTTCAGCTGGGGAGTCAGCCCTCTGTGTAGCTATTATTTTTTTTCAGTGGAAAGCCCTCTTAGGATCACACTTGCAGGTTTTAAAAGGAGCCAAGGATGGCCAGTATGTCTGAAGTCTGTGAGGCAGAGTAACAACAGATTAATCAACCACAAAAATCTTCTCCTGATAGGAAACTGGGGATATTTCTCCCACCCCTCATGTGTGGGATGGAAATGCAATATCAAGACTCCCAGACAACCCCCTGTTTTATGGCAATAAAGAGCAATACAATCAGCTTAGGGCATTTTAATATTTTTAAGATAATTTCAATATGTTGTCATGATAGGGTTAAATACTTTTTCATGTTCTAGATAAGCATTTAACAATCTTGCATCTTAATATAATCATTATAGATTTTCAAATCTCTTGGTTTGGGGATGATTCTTATAACATATTTTATTGAAAACTGCTAGTATGATGGAGTGAATAGAGACTGTAATTTTGTCCAAAAATTCATAAGGGAAAATGTCACATATGGATAGTTTATTATAGACATTTCTAATGCCATGAAAATATAAAATATTGAGCCTTATCCTAAACCTGTCCTTTTTGCAATGGAATTCAGCTTTCTGGCCTTCAGATCAGTATTCAATTAAGTCACAGGCTGAAGAAAGATGTGTAGGTAATAGGAGAAGCAGCAGCCTGTTCTTTGTCCTGGCTAACTGCAGACAGTCCAAATAGTTATTTTAATGCATCTTACTCTGTTAGGGGTATTACAGTATTGTGCATTTGTGCTTACAGCACTAGCACTAGCAAGGTCATTGGTAAGCTCAGTTTTTTGTTTGAGTGTGGCTTTACCTAAGCTAACAGGAGCACCCAGGAAAGCTCACAGCTGTAAGGACACCAACTATATTGCAGCTACATGCATAGGACTCAGCCAAGATTGGATGAGGAGACTTTACTTATTCAGTCCAGAAAATACAGGTCTTTTCCCAAAAGGCCCTCCCTAACATCTTTAATGGAAAAACATACAACATAATTATGTGACTCCTAATTAGCAAGAGATGGGTCTGAATTCTTGTTTAAGATATTCTGGCCTGCACAGTTCTAAACTGACAACTTTAACTCAGTATCTTCAGGAAGGGTGTGACCCTTCTCACACTCTTACTGAAGATACTGAGTGCTCTGTGCTTCTCAGTGGTTCAGATCACTGACTTTGTACAGCCCCTGTGATACCCATCAATCCTGTCTCCTGGTGGCTCACACAGACAGCTTAGTCAGCTCCATGAAAGGTTTCATTTTTTAAATGAAAAATTCAGATGAAGATTGCTGCTGTCTGTGATTCAACTGCGTGTGAAAAATAGCAATGTCCTCTAATATTCGTTGTTTGAATAGTGCTGGTGTACTGGAATGATAATCAAAGTAAAATCAATTGTAATTTTGGCTGCAAATAAGGTCTCTGTGATTAGATGATCTGAGGACACAGTTTGTGGTTGCGTGAGACATCCAGAAGAAAGGAGGAAGCTTAGAAGACATACCACAAGGTGCAGGACCCCAATTTAAACCTTATTTGAAATGGAGTTGTTAGTCCTTTGTTTCTGAGGTGAAAGTCATGTTGGTCACACCCAGTGGGAAATGCTGACCCAATATCTAACCTCTGTAGTTTCACTTTAGACAGAATCACAGAATCTGGTGTCTCTTTGATCCCACCACAAGCTAATTTAGCATATTGTGCTGACAGAGAATAGTTAGCTTTGTTTGGGGTGGGCCTAAAGTTTGTGTCAGTGCTATTCAGTGCAGAACACGACAGCACAGGGAGGCAAAGTGACTTGGCAGGCCGGAGGAGAATGCCTTCCAATGTTTTTCCAAGGCCAGTCCAGTGGAGAGACCACAAGGCTTCATGTGTTGCTTAAAATACTGAAATGCCTCCAACATTTCAGTGTCAAAATCAATAGCATTCTGATGAATTGGGACATTCATTTTCTTACCCCTCCCCACTTCCCATATTTTTAATCTCTTTCTCTCTGCTGGTATACTAAATTTGTTTTGAGGTTTCAGACAAATTTGGAACATTTTAGCTTTTAATTTTAATTAGTAGACACAAGGGGACCTGACCCCTTTTATAATAACTGGAAGGGTTGAATAATCAAAGCCTGAGTAGTCAAGGTCAAAATATGTTTCTTAATGTACATCTTAGAGTTCTCTAATACCAACTCTATACACCACAGATGCTAATCTACAAAATCTTCAGAACCCAAATATTTGGGTTCTTTCTGTGAGCAAATTAAACAAGACACAGTTTTTAAAATTAAAATTATTAATGTCACAGTTGCCTAACATTGCATGTAGTAGCAGTGCATCTGTCTGTGTTTAGGTCTGTTCCCATCAGCAATAATACTTAGGATAAAGCTGCTTCTGTCTTTAATACAGGATCTGTAATGTCACAGGAGGTTCAGTGTCTGCACCACAAGCACAATTACATAATGATGCATCACCCACAGCATCTATTGCTGGGCATTTGTCAACAAGGACGAGAGGCATATGCTTAGAGGGATCAATGTTCCTGTTAACACATTGCATCAGAGGGATGAGCAGCCACCCCCATGGAAATGGATCCAGGAGCAGGTAGCCTGGGCTTCTCAAGACATTGTTCTCATTCTTCCTGAAAGTAAGAACAAAATCATCTCTGCTTGGTTATGCTAATCTGTTTTCAAAGCTTGAGACAATTTGTCAGAACAGGCTATTTCATCATTATAAAAATTCTGAACTCAGGTGCTACTCCTGCAGCAATGGCTTTAGGAGAGAAAAGGGAGAAATTGGCCCACACACAGAGCTACACAGCAGCTCCAGTTCATGGCAGTGCTTAGAACACTACAACTGCTGCTCTTGGGGACCTAGGAGGAAACTAACTAAATGTGCTTGCACATGCCTGAGCCAATTAACTAAACCATGGCGAGCCTGTATGTGAGTACACAAGATCTTTTCCAGCCTTAATGATTCTATGATAATTACTTCTACAAAGATGCTTCCTATGTCTAACATTCAAAATAATTGCTTCAGCCAAGTAATTCTTCAGCTTTCTGGAAAGAACAACCTAGAAGTAAGGTGCTTATATCAGAAAAGAATAAAAGGCAGGAAGAGATTGTAATTGTAATAAAAATACTGAGTCCTCTAACAAGGAATGGTTCAAAAGAGGGCAGGGTGGGGCATTTAATTGCTGCTAAATGTGCCACCAACCCCCATCAGGGTGAATGCTGAGTACTTGTCCCATAAGTTCATCTTCAGTGGTGAGCTCACCAGACCCTCATCCTGAAGTCTGTTTCTTTCACTGAACTTTCCTCCCCCTCCTCTAGCTCTGTCGGGAAACCTCCTGGAGCAGTGCCACGAGATCTAATGAGCACTATTAGCCAGCCCTCTGCTGCCTTGGTTCTTGGCCTGGTGTGTTCACACAGACTGGAATCAAAGCCTGCCCAAACCAATAAGCCACACTCTGGGTGGAACATCTGAAGGCAGAACAGCCACCTACACTTTTTAATGTAGTGGTCACCACTAGCAGAGAAACTGAGAGGTGTAGGAGGCAAGCTCTGCATCTGCCACAAATCAGGAAATGACCATGAATTAAGACCCCCAGTGCTCCCATCCTTTGGGAAGCCTGGGAGAGCCAGTGCTGCAGACAGAAGAGACACTGCTATGAGGAGGTAGCTCCAAAAGCTGCTTTTCATGGACTGCATGCAGCACTGACTGCAGGCTGTGTTTTGAACAGTACCCAGCAGTGTCAATGTGACTGGGTTTGAGAGATTGTTCTTGAGCAGTTCTCTTCCACAGGGTATCTCACCTCAATGAGGCAATCATCTGGTCCAGCTGCAGCCTCAGGCATTTACTTTGTAATTCACTCCCTCCAATAAAAAGATAAGAATTCGTGTTTTATAAAGCTGGAAGAAAAGACTTTCTAGTACAGTGCAAAAATGTAGTGCATCCCTCTCATCTTGTCTACTTATCATTATAAATGCCAGTTCTCTTTTTGATTTTGACACATATGCACTTACTGCCTTTTATTTCCACTTTTGTCTGAATGTTAAAGCAAATTTCAATTTTAAAATATCTTTCTTGTAGATCTGTGACTCAGCTGAAGAGAAGCACCTTCCAGCCTCTTTATTTTCTGTGTTTTAGTGTGCAGTCCTGAGAGATAAGTAAGTGAGCTTTCTCATCATTTGAGGCTTAAGTGTAAGCATTGCTCAGCTAAAAATCCAGATGGAATGTTGTCAGCAGAGTTCTTACCCAGCTCTGGGACAGCAGGTGAGCAGGAAGAAAGTAAGGCTGAGAAGAGAGCAGCATCTCACTGGCTATTTAGCTGAAACATTTATTGTAAAATATCTCAGTCACTGCTTGAGCAGATGCTCATGGTTCCACAGATCTTGGCCTGAGAAATTCCTCCTTGGGCCAGCACAGCCCAGCAAGTGGTACCAATGCTAAGCCAATGCCACAGAAGCCCAGGCCTTCCTGGTTAATCTCTTTGATAGTCAGTTTATCAAACACCCGATACCTACCAGGGATCAGGGGGATGCATCATGATTAGTAACCTGCTGCATCACCAGAGAAAACTGAGGACAGCGACCAGTTTGACAGATCTTATATAACAAACAAGTGGGGTCCAAAAATCTCAGCACAGATGTAATAATCCTCTTATTTATGGATCTCTTTTTGGAGGGGATGAAGGACTCTTAACATTTCAGTACTGGAAACTTCCCCTGGTGATGCAAGTTGAAAGAGAGCGTCCTGAAGGACTGAAGTAGCTGAGCCTCTGCAGAACCACAGCAGGACAGGTAACAGTGCACTGCCAGACAAAAAGGCACTGAGCAATCCAGGTGCAGCTG
>WBNQ01049105.1:0-12034 GCA_013401375.1 Spizella passerina | reverse complement strand
CTTTAGCTGAAGATACAGGATCCAATGCAAAACACTGGAGTTTGATAGGTGTACGCTGCAGTCTGAAAAAGTAGCTCAGTTGAAACATTAAATATAAAATGTATACCTGCAATTAGTTCTCAAAGATAGTTCATAAGTTTCCAGCAAGCCAATGATACAAAACTCATTCTATAACTAGTTTCATTGGGTCAGAAACTGAATTTATATTGAACATATAAAAGTCATCACTAAGTGAGAGAATGAACAAGCGGTTTAATTCTTGAAGAAGAGTGCGTTGGAGCCTCAGTCTCAAGCGCTATTAAAAAGACATTAGCAATAAATAAACACTTCACTCATGTAAAAGAAAAAAAGTACAGAGCCTCACACAAAATTAGAATTTCACTTGGAAGGGCATCTTAAAAACAGGACTTATGGACAAGATTTTTGGGTAAAGCACCTGACTATTGCAAGGCACGTATAAGACATCTAGCACATGGCAAATGTAGGCATCTTTCTCTGCCAAATAAAAATCAGACAGATTTTTTAAACTTCTTTGATGATACGGTCATAACATTACAACCTGTAAATTGTAAGATGGTCATAACATTACAACCTGTAAGTTGTAAGATTTATGAAATGAAATAACAGTTATGAAAACACTCAATTTCTCAGCTTCTCTCTTTGAAATTTTCAAAAACTATTTACACAGGCCTTTCAGACTTGAAATTAAGTTAATTTTGTGCCACAGTATAAATAAGAAAGCTTGACTGCAATGTTTGAATTACGGAATTATTAGTTTGTTCTAAGAGCCTGTGGGATGCTTTTTAGTAGTGTGAAAACATACCCTTTAGAATTTTTAAACATTACTTATCTTACCACATATTACCTTTTTTTGTATATTAGTACATTTTCCCATAACATTATTGTAGATAAAATAAATTTTCTGAAGAACAATTCAGATGATGGTAAACCAAAAATTGTATTTCATTAACTGTAAAGACAAAAAAGTTAAATTTTATCTGCATATTAGACTTCCGTTTTTAACATTACCTATGCTGATGAAGTGCTTTCCTATCAAGTTCCCAGGCCAATTCTGTAGCAAATTCTGGCTGATCAGTATGCTCCACGGGGTCAGTAGCCAACTGTTCACCATCTAACTTGGCTTCAACTATAAGCATGTGCTTGGGTCGTTTTGGGAAACAGCGCCCTGTAAAAGAGTGGCATTGCATGTGCCATCAGTAAAAGAGATGCAAGAGCTCAGATTGATGCCATAAATCAGTTACGTGAAATTAATTTCCCATGTCACCTTCCCTGCTTAGATCTTGAAAGAAAATGTTTGGACTATACAGAAATATGAAAGAATGTAACATGAAACAGACTATTT
Organism: Spizella passerina; assembly: GCA_013401375.1. Taxonomy (NCBI): domain Eukaryota; kingdom Metazoa; phylum Chordata; class Aves; order Passeriformes; family Passerellidae; genus Spizella; species Spizella passerina. The sequence goes on along the minus strand of WBNQ01049105.1, from coordinate 10,671 downwards.
GTGAAGAAACAGGAAACTAAGTAACAAAGCAAAGTAGCAAGCAATTATAATTATTTGAGAAATCTATGATTGGCAATAGGTAAGGGAGCAGGCATGAGAAAGAGAGTGAATGCTTTACTTCAAGCAAAAAGGTGACGAACTATCTGACATCTAAACAGAAAAATATGATCTTGTAAAAGTATTGAATGGTGTTTCTCCTGCCACTTGCTAAAAAAAAAAAAAAATTGCCAGAATAGGAGAGTGCCTAAAACTGTATAGGATTAGTCCTGGGCTCAGGATCATCCAGTATTCTGATCTGAGATGACAAAAAGAAGTAAAACTTTACTTATATCACAGTGTGGGGAGAAGATACTACAAGCATATCAGACGACAGGATCTTATTTGTAAGCTCCTTTGGCAAACTACATGAATGGACAGAGAAATAATAGGATTTACTTGACAAAAGGAAAGCACTCAGCCAAAACAACCTAAACCCCCAAACCAATCTCCAAAACAGCCCAAAAGAGAAAAAGACATCCTAACAAATAACTCACTCACGCACACACACTCCAATTAGACTACAGAAATAATAACCTGTGAAAATGCAAGATGACCAACTGGATATACGTTTGAGTCAACACCTAAGGCTGATTGCTACGAAGGGATAGAAATATCAGAATAATACATTTTAAAAAACAAAACCAACAAAAGCCAGATTCTCTGGGAACGATTGTTACTTTCCTCATTCACTTAATACATTGCATAAATACCTCCAAAACCTAACAGAGGGTAGCCAACCCTGGCCTTAAGATACGTACGTCCAAAGCTTTATTAATAACACCGGTTTACTCAACGCTGCTCAGCTTCCCCCGCTCACCTCGGAGGCAAAGCCAGCCCTCATCTTCCCCTCGGGACAGCGGGGACACGCAGCAACCTGGAGGCCACGACCCCCCCGCCTACCTTCCAGCACGGAGACGACGATCAGCAGCCGATCGGCGGCTCTGGAGACCATCTCCCCGCTCCGCCCGGGTGCAGCCGGGGCCGGGAAACGCGACCACTCCCGAGGCGGAGCGGAGAGAGCCGGGTACTCTCGGACCCGCTGCCGGGGCCGGGAAGCGCAACCACTCCCAAGGCGGAGCGGAGAGAGCAGGGAGCTCTAGGGCCCACCTTGCCGCCACCCGCCGCCCTTTTGCCGCCGCGGAGCCTTTAAACACCAACCGCCGCTGTTTCCGCCCGGCAACGCCGGCCCCGCCGCTTCCGCCGCCGGCCCCGCCCCGCCCAGCCACTCCGGGGCCCCGGCAGCGCCCTGACACCGACCGATGGCCTGAGGGTGAGCCGCAGTGCCGTGGCGCGGAATCGTAGTCGAAAACCTCACAAATAAAAGTATAAAAAGTTTTTCACAAGCACTCTGCATTGGCAGTGGAGGAATGCTAGCTGCTTCCAAGATGTGTTTTCTAATAAAGTAGGGAAGTTTCTTTTTTTCCTGGCATCCCAAATTAAACACAAATGTCTTGACCGTGAGGCAAACGCCCCGTTTTTAAGTTTATAGTATTTTTTTAGTAGATGGCCTAGCAAACCCTTTGTGTAGACATAAAATCCTTGAGTTTTAGTAACACATGTATTCTGTAAAATTGTTGAGTCATGATTTGCAAATACCAGGAGAGGGAGAACCTGTTTTCCATCTGCTAGAATTTTATTCTGGTTCTGAAACACTTCTCAAAAAGACACTTTGTTATATCCGAGTTGAATTTGCCCAAGTTCAATTCTGGCTGCTCCTTTCTGTTGTGTCATCTTCAGGTGTCTAACATTGCACGTGACACAGCAAGTCTCCATCTCTACAGACAGAGTTCTTACATTTTTATTGCTGTCACCTTCTGCAAGCCAGGCTGTAGGTACTTTTTGTACATACTTTTTACACAAAACCTGGAGGCAGACCTCTGAAAAGTGAGTGATTTTGGCCAGTGAGGGAACGTGATCCCAGACGATAACAAAAATATACAGTTTACCTGTACAGCCTTTTTATTTGAAAATTAATTATTAATTTATTTGAAAAATAATATTCTTGTGAACCACTGTTGAATAAACAATCACTTCTTGTATGTACGTGGATTTGCTTTTTGCCTATTTAGCAAGTTGTACTGGTTCAGCAGAGGGTCAGAAAAATGCCAGAGCCAGCACAAAAGACTGAGAGCATGTGACTAACAATGCTGATTTATGGGTATTTATGTTGTACATGGCAAAGTATCTCTCCTTTTGGTAACAGCAAGCCTTTAAATCAGGTCACCTAACTCATGGAACTTTATCCTTTGACATTCTCTCCTTGCTCTAACTTGACTTTTATTTTCATGTTACAGGTATTAACTCTGCCAAGAGCCTCCTCACTATAAACGTTTCAGTAAAGACTTTTTTTTTTTTTTTTAATAAAATAAAAGGAGGAGATAGAGAGAAAAAAGACATTAAAAAGACAATGGGACCTTCTTGGTATTATCATCTATGTTTACTTTGCAGTACACCAAGTCTTTCTCTATTCATCCAAAACCCACCGAAGATTGTTTTCTTATTATGCTATGGTAGTCTTGCTAACTTGTATCCCACCTCGTGCATTTGCCTGCTGAGGTGTCAGATGCAGGACGTGCCCCATGTGAAACACTGGCAGTGAGCACACCTGTGGGATGTGTGCCCAGGCAGAGGAACACCTCTGCTTAGGGACAGAACTGTGGGAGGAGGTGGGTACATTCAGCAGCATAAGAGAGTCTGAGTGACAGACAGGCTGCTTGAAAAAAACCCTACCTTCCCAGGGGCAAATCTGTCAGGCAGACAGGGTGCATGATACAGGGGTACTTCCTATCTAATCTTTAACCTGCAGAACATCATGACTTAAGAGACTGGGGGGAAATGGTGACAATTTCCTGCCTTGCACAGTGGAGCATCCCCTCCATTCCTATCCCACCCTCCCAAGTGCTTTGGTATGTAACAGCTACAAGGCTCTGCAAGTGCAGCTGAACAGCAACAAGAAGGATTGTTCATCTAGGTCAGAGATGTCACTGAGGTTAAGTCAGCTTAAGTCACTCCCTGTGTCAAGATTGCTCCCATACAGATAAAGAGAAAAGACATGACATTGTCATAGGAGACTTTCTTCTGAGAGGAACGAAAAACCCAATATGCACACTGGATCTAGTTCTTAAACAAAGTCTGCTGCCCCTCAAAGCCTGGGTTAAAGACATTAGGAGGAAATTTTCTGCTCTGGTACAGTCCTCAGATTATTAACTATTAATACTTTTTCAAGTAAGCAGTAATGAAATTGCAATAAGAAGTCTAAGGGCAATTAAAAAGGGAATTCAGCATCTTGAGACTAACTGGTTAAGGGATCAGGAGCACATGTAAAATACTCCTCTATTGTTCCAGTTGCAGGGAATGATGAAGGAAGAAAGAGGAATCAGATCAAGAGAATAACAGATCAGTATCTGAATCTAAGACTGATCAGACTGGTCCCAGGCAGAATTTTGTGGGTTTTGATCATCATAGTGCTCCCAGGCTTATTTCTAGTGAGCCTGTTTTTATCACTTTTCCTCTTCAAATCTAGTTTAAAACTACTTTAATGAGGCCTGCTAACTCCTGAGTGAAGATCCTTTTCTCGCTTTAAGACAAGCGCACCCCATTTGTTGGCAGCAGGCCTGATGATCAAAAATATTCAAGGGTTGTATGCAAGTGGACACTTAGCAGATTTCAGTTGGCCGTATACTAATTTGTGCAGAAGGGATGGGTTTTGAAGTGTTAGAAACCATGGAAGCACCTGAGAACAGTCACATAGAATTAGGTTTTCTACCCCTAAAAAGGTGGCAGGATTGACAGCGCAACTAAAATGGATCTACACCAACGCAAAATATTATGAAGCCCATAAACTATGGTTCCATGGAGAAATGGTGGGATAACTTGTGCTTCTGGAATGCTGCAACAGGTGGCTATAAACTATTCAGAATCAGCAGAGAAAGACAGCCCTCTTTAGGAAGTGGAGGGGTTAGGAAGTGTTTTGACTATCATCTAGAGCTTAGTGATGAAAGAATAAAACATGCTTTATTGAAATTTGTTTTGTTCTTTTCTAATTGCATTTATTGACTTCAAACTAAGGAAAAGTCCGAACTAAGGAAAACTCCAAACAGTAGGGACAACTTATTGACTTTCACACTTCAATAATTGTACCAGACATGGAAAAGCATATAAATGAAAAAATATAAAGACAATGCTGGTGTTAAAAAAATTTTGCATATTACTTCTATTCAGCCCAATTCTTTCTAATAATTTGTGAGACTGTTTTAATCTATCTCAAATTATATAGACTTAAAAACCCCCAAGATACAACTGTAAAAAACACCTAATCCACTTAGAACATGTCATAAAATGGCCTGTTTCAACTACAGTCAGTTTCTATTACATTATATAAATGTGTTTGTCCATTTCCTTTGATCTTTTAATTATTCTTCAACAAATTAATGTTATAAGGCTTCTCTTTTAGCAACAGAATTAGAACTGTAGCACTTAAAGTACACATTTGTCAATCTGTATTCAAATTTCTGTGAAGAAGATAGAGACTGTCCAGTATCTTTTGCTTTATTACTATCTTCACCTATCCTGCATGTCTAAGGAAACAACATAATTAACTTCAGGTGAATGCATATTTTAAGTTAGCTCATAAAACCAAATCAAGTAGTGAATGCTAGGTACAATACTTAGGTTAGCATTGGTTGCAAAATTTTTTTCATATAGACAATGGCTAAACTAATTATTGATTAAATAATTTATGAGTGCAATTATTAAATGTTTTTATCAACACTTTTTATGTTTATCTCCTAGTTTAGAGCCTATTAAGTTTTAATAGTTCTTAATTAGTAAATTATTTTTCTTGGCATTGTTATTTTTTTCAATCACAGGTTCACTTCCCATGGACATGACGTCAATTTTTTCTCCATGTCTTTTCTCCATGTAAAATACCTCATTTTACAAAGTTATTTATTCTGCCTTCTTTACTTTATTCTCTTAAATAAAAAAATTAAAATATGTTTGTATTTAGATTGAAATATTTTTACTTGCTGCATTTCTAATTGGTTTAGGATCATTTATTTAGTTATTATTTAAGCTGTCTTGGAACTCCTTCTACACTTGAGGATTGTTCATGCAGAAAGACTAATAAATAGCTGTACCCCTTTGCAGAGGGGATTTAAATTGCATGTAAGTGAAATATGTGTTCTAAAAATATTCTTCTTATGGTAGTTTGGTTACACTTTGGAATACTTTGGCCATATCCTTAAGTGTCCCATTGTTTCCATTGTTTCTTATTGTAAAATAGCCTCAGTATGAGCACACTTTATAAGAAGTTTGAATATGAGAGACAAATTTTAAATACTGTCTTTAAGGCAAAATTTAGAACTCGAATCACTGATCCACAGTGTATGACCTGGAGGAGAAAAAAACATTTACACAAAGGATATTTGAATTGCAGAAGAAGGGAAGCTGAAGGCTCTTTTAAAAGATTAGATTAGAAAAATAGTAAGTTTTACTCTTCTAAAAATGGGAGAAAAAAGAGTGAAATATATTTCTTCAGAAAAGTCCTAAAATATTTCTTCTCCACTGACAGCTGTATCTGTGTGAATGGTGTAAATGTAACTGGACAGTTTATTGTGATACCTAATTCTGTTCACATGAGCTGTACTCATGAATATCATGTGTCATGAATATCAATGAAAATTAGAAAAACTGTTGTACTTGCTTTATGTGGCAAGGTTTTTGCAGTGCGGGTTACAGGGTGGTTTCAGTGAGAAACTGCCCCCACGTCAATAAAGCCAACGCCAGGCATCTCCAAGCTGCACCCTCTGCTGGCCAAGGCTGAGCCCACGAGGAATGGTAACAGCACCTCTGGGATAACAGAGTTAGGAAGGGAAAAGAAATGGCTGTGAAACAGAAGTCAGGAGAGAGGAGTGAAAATGTGTGAGAGCAACTGCCCTGCAGACAGCATGGTCAGTGGAGAGGGAGATGGAGGAGGCATTGCTGTAGGTGCTGGAGCTCAGACTCCCCTGCAGCCTGCAGTGCAGTTCTGGGAGGACCATGGGGTAGCAGGGATCCCCCTCCAGCCAGTGGAGCGCCCCATGCCAGAGCAGGTGGAAGTGCCTGAAGGAGGCTGTGACCCTGTGGGAAGCCCCTATATGTGATGAACTGACCAGAGCCCCCATGGGCTACCGCCCCCATTCCCCATCCCCCCGTGCTGCTGTGGGCAGGAAGCAGAGAAGATCAAGTGCCTGAGAAAAAGGAAGGGAGGGGGAAAGTGTTTTAGTATTATTTTGCTTTTATTTCTCATTCTCACTCTGATTTAACTGGCAATAAATTAATTTTTTTATTCAAGTTGAATCTGTTTTGTCTCTGTCAATAACTGGTGAGTGATGTCTCTGTGTCCTCATCTCTACCCATGAGCTTTTTGTTATATTATATCACTGCTGCCTAGCTGAGGAGGGGAGTGATGGAGCAGTGGGCACTTGACAGTGGATGCCACAATCAACCCACCACAACTGTTAGAAGAATTGGATCTGTAAAGGAAACAGACAATTACATTCTAGAAAAATTAAGAGAAAGTATCCTGTGGATATTTCAATACTAGGGACAAAACACTGGCTTTGTTCTTTTCTCAAGCCTAGGACTATCTAGAACTTTACGATGAAAAAAAGAGCATCCCAAAAAATGTTGGAATATATTCTGCATCTCTCTTAAGCACTCCTATGGTGTTACACTTCTAGAACTGTTCATGTAACTTACCAGATTGTTCCTGTTAAATTTTCAAACATTTTCAGTAAAAGTAGTAGGTCAGATCCTGTGTGAAATTGTTGGTGATCAAAATTTCTAAGACTGAAAGTGGCTAAAGGCTTTGAAATCTAAAAATGCCCTCAATGGGTACATGACTGGTCTTTGGTCTCATGGTCTCCTACTGTTTAGCTGCTCACTACTCACCTAGTAAATATTGCTAATACTGAAGAATAAAGCATTACCAAACCCTAATTATTTGTAAGAAAGAAAACTCAGTCAGCATTTGACAGGAAAAAAAGATTCTGTAAAGGTGAGAATATTTCATGGGCTCCATTTTTCACTTCTAGTATTCTTAGACAGATCTTTACAGTTTTCAAAGTTTATTGTACTTAGTGAGAGGTAGAATGTCTTAAAGATTACTCTCTGAGTGATATTTAAATATTTTTAGCAAATGGCATCTCCTTCTGATAACATTGAAGGCAATCTCCTCTGTTAGCAGTTTCCTTTTATTACTCTTTAATTCCCAGAAAACTCATTGCATCTTGAAAGAGCTAGTAAGTTAAACAACAAGTTAAACTAAGGATCGGATTCAGAACCCACGTGAGTTAATGAGAAGGGATGTTATTCTTTTCTTTCAAGGGATAACTTCAGTGGATTTTAGATCTTGTCCCAAGTGACTACAAACATACTCCTACATCTCTGCAAGCAGGAAGTTTATCCATGCAGTTCAGGCTGTATTTGAACAGCAAACATAGTGGATTTTTGTCATTTAACTAAAGAGAATAGTATCATCTTGGCTTGCAAAACCTGGCAGATCAGTGAAAAACTGAGAACCTTGATCTCCCAAATCTTAGTTATCTATGCATTAGGCTTTGGTGGTCTCAATATAAATCAAGACATTCTCTTTCTTTCTTGAAGAGAACATTTATGAAGTTGAATGTGCTGTATAATATGAAAGTGGAGAAATCAAGGACAAAAACACCAAAATACATCTGTAGTTTGTGGTAAGTGGCAACAAAGGTGCTAAAACGAGATATTTTTTAGAGTATTTTTAGAAAAAAATAATTTGGGTGTGGTATTCCTGTTTGGGCTGCTACCAGATCCACTGTTAATAATGGAATATATGCACCTAAACAATTTATTTACACTTCATAAGTTAAGAGTAGGCAGGAGCTCATCCAGTGAAAAAAAAAAGGGAAAATGGACTCAGGGATGACTTGAAGGCTGCACACATATTTGGATCAGCATGTCTGCTAAGAGTACATAGTAAGCATGCTTCAGACATTAAGTAAAGAAACGAAAAAGAAGTGTGTTCAGTGCAACAACTTTCTTTCCCAATTCCTCTATCACAACTAAAAATGTAAATGTAGTTATTAGAAAGCCAGTGGAAGTGTCAGAGTTGGTATCAACAAAGTAGTTATGTAGTGCTAATGAACTAATAATAAAAAGCACAGTGCTGTTCTGCCCTGAGGGAATGACATTAATCAAGAGCTGCTGGCACTCAGTCACTTTTCTAACATATTTCTTCCCATAGATATAGGATTTCTTAGATTATATCTGTACAGTTGCACAACGTAATATTCTTGGAAAATTCACTATTATTCTATTCTATAAATTCACTATTATTCTGGGACACTCAGGTATATAGAAAAAATGAAAATTATTTACAAATACATCTCTATGATTGTTACGCTAAAATTTAGTGATGCAAGTCAAGTATCTATGTTAGCCTGTATACCTTCTCACAGAGAATAAAATTAGAAACTAGTCTTTGCTGTTTCCTTTGAATAACAGAACATAAAGAATATGTATATAGCAACAAACTAACAAAAAATAACAGGTATGAGTACTATATTTCCAAAGACCAGAATCATGAAATTGTGCTAATCCTAAACTGATCCTTAAGGCATGTATGGAGGATGGAAAGTGATACATGCAAAAGGCCATCTAAGTGTAGCAAGCAGTAATCTATACTTGAATTTGTATAGATTTGCTCACACAGACTATTTCTGTAACTGGGTAACTCTGCCAATATGAGTTAGCATCTGGTCTTGGATGGACCAGATGGACAGAGAGTCAGAGACAGTTTTTAATCCAATTATGAAGATGGATAACTAATAGAAGGATTGTATGCCTTGCCCATGGATGCTTTGGAATAATAAAGACTTTAGTCCTCCACATTCCATTACAATGTCCTATCCAGAACACATTATGTGCAAAGGTAGTTTTGGAGCTAATTATCATGTGCTGTGAAGTTAATTTACTTCTAGACAGTGTTTGTTGTATTATATATACAGTTTTTTTCTCTTCTAATTGATTTGCAGATTGAAAGTGAGCTTTTTTAAAATTTCTAAGTTTTCAAAATTGTGTAAAAAATTACAACTGTGACATAAATTGACTCATTTCTCTCCCTCACAAAGTCCATGTAAAGTTACTGTTTGAGTGAATAGTATTTATGAGACAGTTAAATATAGGATCACAGAATTGAAATCTCTGAGCTGAAAGAGATCCCTGAGGATCACTGAGTCCAACTCCTACAGGGCAACCTGAAGACAAGTCATCTCTTCCTTGAACACCCACAGGCCTGGGGCCACTTCCCTGGGTTACTTGTTCCAGTGCTTGACCACCCTCTCATAGAAGAACTTCTTTTTAATATCCAGTCTTACCTTTCCCTGATATTTCTAAAACCCCCCTTACCATTCCCTTGTGTCCTATCACCAGACATCAGGGAAAAGAGATCTGTCCACTCCTCTCCTCTAGTATCTGTACCTAAGTATTTTCCTCAATGTGCTTTAGAAATTTCCTGGACCTCTTTGTGTCTGCTGTATGACAGACTCAGTTAACCTCTGAGAATTTGAAGTTACCTGAAAGGACCAGAGTAACTGCTCTGGAGATTTCCATTAATTCCATTTAGAATTAGACATTGGTGGCACCATCCTGGCTGGCTGATCTATAGTAAACTCCCACAAAAAAAATCTGCTTTATTTGCTTTTCCTTTAATGCAAATACTGTCCATTCCAACCCCACTGCCCTGGCTGTCTCTCCTGAAGTGTCTATAATTGTCCATCCAGATGATCCATTGAACTGTTTTATATTTCTGCTTGAATGCTCCAAAGATATAAATCCTTTATGTGTACATTAATTTCACCATCATCCCCAGAAATTTTTTACAATCTCCCTGAACAGGAAGGCAAAATCAAAGGCTTCCACTCCATTGAGGGAACTGGAGTGAAATTCTCTAGGAGATATCCAAAGACAAAAATTGAATTTTTTTCCTGATCTTTCTTTTGGAGCTCAAAAATTCTGTGTTCCATGAAGTCAGTCTATAAGGACACAGAAACCGGAAGCTTGACCCAGTCACCCATTTTTTGTCATCTCTCAGACTCTTTACTTTATTGGTGCAGACTAAAACAAGAGTGAAAGTGCAATAGAATATGCCATGGTGAAACATCTGTGTTCTTTTTCACAAACTGAATCACTTCAAAAATTTTGTTCGGTATGTAAAACCAAAATGCAGAAAAGGACAGATCATGTCCTGCATTGCACAATCAGCTTTTTACCAAGTACCCAAAGCTCACTGCAAATTAGCTTGTATACTGAATGCAAGCACATGTTCGTTTCATGCCACTGGAAAGTCCACCAGACCGAGACGGAGGTGCTATCCATATTTTAAGTGGTTATCAAAAGGAACTGCAGACAGGATAGCGTGGGCACAATTTATTTTCCTAGTTTAGTTCAAAAAAAAAGATCCACTTTGAATTTCCATGAGGCAAAAATGAACTAGCAGATACAAATTCTTCTTAAGTAAACGTATGATGTATAGTTTTCTACTTTGATTCATCAGGGAGTTATGTTCAGAAGTGTTCCTGTGAAAAGCTCTTGTGCTGTGGTTAATTACAACCA
>WBNQ01049092.1:0-10241 GCA_013401375.1 Spizella passerina | reverse complement strand
TTTTTATAATTTTAATTTTTTATTTTCTTTTGGCAGCACTGGGCAGAGAGGGATCCCAGCCCTGGTGGGGTTCCACAATGCAGAGTGGAATGGCAAAAATCAGAAGCAGAAATGCCACATCCTCAGCAGTTCCAGTCCCTTTGATTTGTGGCTCTGTGCATTTCAGAGCCTGAACCAGCTTGTGAGGAGAGGGCTTGTGATACAACTCGAATTTAAATATTTATCCATCTCTCCTGCAAGGAATAAACTCCTGAGGTACAGGTGAGTTTTCCCAGGAAGGGAGAAGGGCTCACCTGGAAGCTTCTGTCACCTTTGAACTGCTTGGGTTAGTGACAATTGACATGCATGACTCCTGAATTGCACTAAAGTGCTGGATATCACAATTTCATTTTCCAAAAAAGTCAAGCTCAGAGACAAAAATCTGCATTATACAAGGGAAGGCAAAATATGTGTTTATTAGACATCGATGTCTGATTTGAAATTTTTGAAATTTGCCCTGGGAAACAAGTAACATGAAGATCTATCACTCAGGGCAGTGATAGATCCTCATTTTACATTTGATAACACATTCCTTTGACCTTCATCCTCAGAGGGAGAGCAGCTGTTTGCTGCTCCCTGCCTGACCTTGACAATCCCTGCTTTAATAAGTACAGGGTGCCTTTAACTTCTCTGCCTCTCCTGTGAACTCCTGGACGTTCAGCCCTTCCTGGTACCCTGCTCTCTAGCTTGGTAATTCATATTTACACAAACAGCACGATTTTCTGGCTGTTGGGAGAAATAAATCAAACTTTAAAAAGAGAGAGGGGGAGTGAGAGAGAGAGACAGGGAGAGAGGAGGGGCAGTAATTCTGCGTTCCTTGNGTGAATTAAAGGTTTGAGGAAAGGCACATTTCTTTCAGGGTAAGTTACATTTTTAATTAATTTATTTATTTTTTACCGGTTTACATTGCCCAGTTATGATCTCTGATGTGCTGAGGCTTATTAAATGAACCACAGCAATAAATATCTGTGCTGTGGAGAGCTGTGTATGGCAGACCTCTTAAAATAAAATCTATTCTACAATAAACTGAAGTATTTCAACCCACTGCAGTTGTTTATTACTTTAGGATGCATGCTTTTTCTCTTTGTCTTAAATCATGCTGTACTTTACTCACTAACCTTTGCAAGGTTGTGACTGAGTGCTATTAAACAGTGCAACTTTCTTTTTTTTTTGACTTTTCTTAGGAGAAATAACAATGCAACAGAACCAGAAAAGAAAACATTTGGTCACCAGCAATACAAGTATTTAAAAAGCAGTGTGACAGAATAAAAATAATTTAAAAAATAAATTAAGAATCATTAAGCACATTATTCTGTTTCCCTCAGCAATATGAAGATATTGGTATTTTCTCACTTATTTCCTTACCTTGAATGTGAACAATTCTTTCATGCTCCAGACTTGAGTTGCCAGGATGAGGTTCAGCCCCACAGGCAGAGATCAGCACCAGAAAAAGTAGAGTCTTCATCTTTATGGCCAAAAGAATCTTCTTCACTGTAAGGGCATCACACACGAAGAGGATTGTGAATTTTGGGAAACCTTTTACAGCATTGCACTGCTCAACTTGTTAGAGCAGTGATTTTATGAGGGTTTTTTTTTATTTTTTTTTAATGTATTGAACCCACTCAGCTGGCAGAAGTTACAACAGCTGCTAATTTTTTTGGGCATGAATATTGGACCACTTTATTGTGGACTTTAACTTAGTGAAACTAAAAATCCATATTTAACTCTGCCTATGCAGGAATGCAACACGAAAAAAAAAGTGCACAGACCAATATTTCTAAGCCAAACTCCTTGCAAGACCACACATAAGCAGTACCTGTGCTTCAAAAGAGGTTCTGGTGTACTTTTGATTTTCCAGACCTACTCTGTTTCTGGTCTGCAAATACAATTAAAACAATCAAAGCTCTATCACTCTATCTCTATCCAGTGCATGATGCAATCTGCTGGTGACAGGTTCTCAAGATTAAAACGATCTTCTTGTAGGTTTTGGCATTTCAATCAAGTCTGCAGCTTAACTTAGCAGTCAGGGTGGCAAATCTACTCGAGCTAAGCAGCAAAGATGACAAAACATTTATTAGGCTGACTAAGGAAGATCAATTTTACTTCAGATCCACTTATCATTCAAAAAATAACAAAAAACAAACTGCCTGAACACACAATGAAATGTTTGAAACCATGCACAAAGTAGGTTAGAGTTGAAAATGCTACCACTGCAGCTGCCCTGATTGATTTTTCATTCATTTCCACCCAGAATGCTGACGCACTGGCTGAGTGTGCCAGGTAGGGTCTCTGCAGTCAGCAGAGCCCAGCGCTGCAGGGAAAATCTCTGCCAGCCTCTGAGAACTAATTAGGCAAATGAGGACCTGAAATAGAAAAGGAGGCATAAAATACAAGAGGTTTTTGTGTGGTTTTTTAGGCTGCTGTTGTGTTTTATGGCTGTAGTTCCTGTGAATATGACTCCTTGAAATAAAAGGTAGCTGTCTCCCAACTTTGCCTTTAAAGAGAGTAGGATTCCCCCCTCCCATAACAAATATATTATTGCTTTCTCAAATGCACAGAGATAATTCTTTCCTCCTTCTCCTTCTCCATCAGAGCTAGAAACACATAAAATTGCAGAATACTCAGTCGAAACCAGGGTCTAGGTAGGAGTCCTGAGAGCAGTCCCCTACCCCCAAACAGACACAAACCCTGAAGTGCTTCAAGTCCAGATCTAAATGCTGTAACCTGAACCAACCCCTGCTGCAGACTGTTTAAAAAAAAAATCCATTTTTCCATATCAGAACATGCACGTTTACTTGCCTGCCCTTCCATTTCTTCACAGCCAGCTTGGGGTGGGGAGCTCAAAACCAAGTCAGCATCCCTTAATCTTTCCTGTGGAGTGCCTAGAGGTGGAGGACAAGTGCTGGCTGCTCTCTCTTTCCCAGGTGGTCCAGGCTCAGTAACTCCAGCCTCGGCCACTCCCTCTTTCCTGGAAAGCCTGGATGGAGGATGGTGACCTCCATCTGGGACAGCAAGGACAGATGTGGCTCCCTCTAGAGCACATCAGCCCCAGCCCGGCCTCAGGGAGGGTCACCCCAGGGCACCTGGGTGCTCCTCTTGAATGCCTTAAGATTTAAGCATTTATGTTTTTTCAAATTTTTTACTGGATTAGTGGTTAACTCTAAACTCCATATATAGTGTTAGTTGCTGTCTTCACATTTTGGTCAGACGAAAATCCCTCTGGGCCTGAAATTCAAGGACAGCCTCAGGCCCCAAAAGTATAAACAAAAGTGGGTTGTGGGGGAGGAAACTGGGAGTAAATTACTTCATTACCTGAAGCTGGAATTGGAGGATTAACCCCTGATGTGCAAATGGACCAAACTTATAACTGTGTGAAAAACTCATGACCATTGTCCATCTTGCGTGTAGCCTCTGGGAGGCCTCTGACTGCCCAAGCTGTACCTATTGAAGGCCTTTAATAAATACCCACTTTATTTTCTTAATTTTGTCCAGCCTCTGTTCCAGGCAGCTACTCCAAGGCCTCACTCCTGCAGGGTGTGACACCAGCCTGCCCTGTCCCTCACAACCCCACACCGCGTGTTACCTCTCAGACTCCAAAATCCTGTAAGTTTGGGGTCTGGGGTTGTTTTTTTTTTAAATTTTCTTTTTGGCTGTTGGCTAACATCCGACAATTCTTTTTTATTAATGATTTTTATTGATTTAGACATGGCCTGTTTAACAAAAATGCTTTGGTTGGGAAGGCAAGGCCTGTGGGAGTATTCCAGCTTGGAGGCAAAACCTCTGCGCTCTGTGAGTGAGAAGGCCACAGGGGCTCTGCAGATCGGCTCTTTTTGACTTCTAGCCACAAATCTGACCTTTTCTGTGACAAAAACACCATCACAGGGATTTTTTTGGGCACAGTAACCCCATCTATTCCAAGCCCTGTGTGCACAGGCCCAGCTGAGGAGGGAGGAATATTTCTCCTTCTGGCAACATGGATGGAGAGCTCCACACGTGCCTCCCTTTCCTTCCCTGCTGATGGGAGAAACTCCTCCATGCAGCACCATCTGGGGATGATTTCCAGAGTAAATAACTTCAGGATGAAGGATCTACCTTTTGGGGATATTTACCTGGTACCTCCAGGCAGGTATGATCTGATGTTGGAGGGTTTATGTGGCAGCATCACACAGGCAGGGTGACAGGCCTCTGCTGACCTGGAATTCTGTTTTTCCTTTCCCTCAGTGTCCAGCTGACCAATCCCACAGGTCACAGACATGGCTAGGGATCACCACACAGCTTTTTGTGGGGGGGATTTACCCAATTTGGTGGCATTTTTAGATCTGTTAAAAGGCAGAGATTGTGAGGAATGACCTGGTACCTCTCTCCTCCTGGGATTCCCCACGATGGGAGTGGGGGCACAGAGCCAAGGCAACATTACCAGGCCAAGAATCTGACCCCTGGTGCTTTGTAGGTTATCCAAAAAGGCAATTAGCCAGAGGAATTCACATCCTCAGCCTCCAGCCAAAGCAATAGAAGTCAGACTCCATTTCTGCAGCAGCCTGGGAGGACCTCAAGGGAGACATGATAGGTGTGGATGTTTTCATATTAAAATTAATAAAGTCTTGGCTGGGCTGGGTGATTTTTTCTTTTTTTTTTTTTTTTTTTTTGGTAAGGAATGGTAAAGATTAGTCATACTCAAGAAATTCACTCTGGTTTCAATTACTGCAGGTTATGAATCTGCTATCTCCCTGGACAGGCACACAAAGGATCTGGGAAGGAGTTTTAAAGGGAGAACCTCAAGGCTCAGGGAAGTGCTCAAGGTCATTCAGTGTTTAAATTCTCCAGAACTGCTCATTCTCAGATACATTTTTAAGTTCTGACATTAAATCACCATTTTCCAATACTTACATAGCCTTAATTCATCTACTACTGGCATATCTAAAAGGCTGCAAAGCACCAATTCTTGTATTTTAACGCCATAATCTGAAAGTTTACAGAATGCTTTCAAGCAGTTTGGCTGCTTTAGTGACAAGCATCTCTCTGAAGGGCAGAGCACTGAAAAGCAACATTACCCACCAATGTCTGTTTTGAATAGAATAACATATTTCTTATTTTCTTTTGCAACTGCTGTCTAGCTGCAGAACATGAAAACATCCACTGTGCGAGGACAGGGGCCACCTACCTCAATATTGCCTCTCTGGCAGTAGTTAAAAGCCTTAAAAGTGGAAAGATTTTTTTGTTCACAGGAGTTAATTTTTGTCTTATGTGAAGAGGTGATGATGTATTACATCAAATGTTTGTTTCTCTGAGTTGCAAGACCTGTGGAAGCTTGAGCTGAAAATGGCACAGGAGAAACCCAAACTCCTTGGGCAGAAACAATAAATAAAACTAATGAAACTTTCTGCCTTTCTTCCTAATAAAACTTTCTGGAGTGTTCTAAATTTAGTAAAATGAGGCTCAGAAATGAAAGGACTGGCACCTAAACAAGGGAACAGAATACATAAAATCACTCTTGATAATTTGGGGTTGAAATAACCCCCAAATCTGTTATTATTCACACAAACCTACTGTATAATATAAGCCTTTACGGGCTCCTCTCTGTGGAGCTCAGATCCATCTGGGAGCTGGTGTTAAACAGAGAGAAATATCTATTTAACAGAACAAAAGATGAGTATTTACAGGGAGATGGTGCCAGCAGCAGTGATGAAGGGTGTCTCATCTTTAGGCACTTCTGGTGGGTAATAGAATAAGAGGACCAGTCCAGGCAGCGCTCACACAGTTCCTTCAGCAGCTTTTCTTAAAACTGGTGACTTGGAGCAGAACACTTCAATCCAGCTGATTAAACAGATTTTCTGCTTAGTCCCAAGGCTGCTAAAGATCAAATCTTATCTGTGTGTGTAAGCCCCTGGGCTTTGGCAGCTGAGTCAAACCATAAGAATGGAATTCAGCTCCAGATTGTGGGCACCTGGGCTATTTTGTCTGGGCACAAAATGTCTACATCCCTCTCAGACCATTGTCACAGTCAGTTTGTACCTGGTCAGTGGAAGGGAGGTGTGTGTCTGACTGGCCTAGGATGCCTTTTGTCCATTCATTTTTGTTTTTTTTAAATAACCTCCATCTCCTCCAGAAACCTTCCATTCTCCAAAGACAAAAGCAAAACATTAATTCCCAGCTACAGACTTGAGACCTCAGTCCCCCAAATCTGATGAAAATCCTCTTCTTGCCACGGCTACCCTTACAATTCCTGCTCTGGATTCTGCTTCTCACTCATTTTGCTAAGATAATTTTTCTCCTTGTAAAAGTCCCCCAGAGTGAAGGAATCAAGGCAGGACTGACTCAACAGAATGATTCCCAAATTGCTAAATTTTTTCTTGCAAAATAAAATTTGCTGGTGCCGTGGTGAAACAGAAAGAGCAATTTGGTGGCCTAGCAATGACAATATTTACATCCTCTATTAGGATGACTTAAATGTCACATTCCAAGGCCTCCCTCTTCCTTGGTACTTCAGTTTTTAAAGCACTTTTTGAGGGATCTGGGGCCATCTGAGGTGGCAGACAGTGGCTGTCTGGAGAACAGGTTGTGCTCGTGGCTCTCCAGCCCTGGGCAGAGCAGCTCCGTGCAAAAAAGCAGCAGGACACCCCAAGCACGTCTGGAATCCCCTGCAGCCCAGCAATTTCCCAGTAGGAATGCTGATAAATGGCTTGCAGGGAGAAAGAAAATGGCCTTTACGTGCCTTTCAAGTGCCTGCCTTGCACCAGATATGGAATTTATTCCAGAAACACAGGTTAAAAGCAATTCTGTCATTATTGGTAGGGTAGAGTCAAGGTCATGTGGTGCACAAAATTTGGTTTAAATACTATCAGGGATAAAGCAAATGTGCTTTAGGATCCACCCTGGAAGGAATGCTGTTCACTCAGTGATTGCATTAGTTTTATTTCTTGAGTTTTCTTGGAGTTTTCCTTTTTTTTTCTTTTTTTTCATTTTTTTTTTTTTTTTTTTTTTTTTTTTGTTTTTTTTTTTTTTTTTTTTTGTTTTTTTGGTTTTGGGTTTTTTTTTTTTTTTTTTTTTTTTTTTGTTTTTTGTTGGTTTTTCTTTTTTTTGTTTGTTGTTTGTTTGGTTTGGGGTTTTTTTTGTTTTGGTTTTAGTTTTTTAAATTTTATTTTAAGAACGCACTCAATAAACATTTTTAGTTCAGAAATTTGGATTTTTTTGCTTTCAGTATTGCAGCGGGATGTTCTTTGATAACACAGAAAGGCAAATTTGCTTTTTGTGTTATAAACTGGACATTTTTTTTTGCAGTCCCTTCCTTTAGCTAAAGCTCTTGCTTCAATCTCCACTTATCATTGGCCTTCAAAAAAATTGAGAGCTGTCTTTCCGGACAGATTGTGTTTGTATTCTGACACCTTCTTCAGCAAAAAGCCTTTCTTGAGCACACAAGCATGGAGGTCAGTGAGAGTCAGTAGAAAACCTGATCTCTCCCCCTCAATTTCTTTGCCTTTTGGTCATATTTACAAAACTGTCCTTTCTTCAGGGCTCTCTGCTCCCCAGGCCCTGTGCAATTACCCACACTCTTTCCTCAGGGTGATTTCTTGGTGCTAGGAATATTTTCCCACTGCAAAACTTCTGCAAGGCCTTGGAAATTTCTGCCTGGGGGTTTTGAGTGTTTCTGGTTCTGCCTGTTCTTTCCTGCATGCTTGGGTTTCTACAGGGTCATAAATGTTTTAATTTTCCAGTGCTCTATCCCCCTGCCAAAGGTGAACATAAGCTAGGTGCCTGTCTTCTTTAGACAATTAAAAAAACCCTCATCTGTCAAATAACATTAGGCAGTTTCTCACAAACTGTTCTTTTAACTTCTTTACAATATGGCTATATTATTAACAATAATATTATTCTTATGTTATCATTAAAATTGCTGTCTTTGGGAGCTTGAACTGCCTTTCTGTACCTAAACCAGTTGTGCCAGACTTCATGCCTTAAATTGAATAATTAGTCCAGTCCACCCACCTTTTCTAATTGGTCAGACAGAATTTTTGAGGCTTTTGTGTACAGTGAAAAGGCAAATAATTTACTCAAAGCCCATTCAGGCTGGTGGACATTTGGAAATTTAATTAATTAGGATGAGATTGGGATATCTGAGTAGGGAAGCTCTAGGGTTAGCTCCCACTATCAATTTTCAGGTAACTGGGCACCACAGCAGCACCACTCTCTAGATTCTGCCAGGCCCAGCACCCTGGATGACGAGAAATGAATTTTTTTCTAAATTGTAGTCCCATTTAATAATGCTTTTGTGATGGGTGGTTGCTTATCCCTCCCATAACCTGTGTTGTGTCTCCCCTCAGAGTCTCCCCATGCCCTCCCAGCCACTGAAATTATGATGGGGCTTTGAGCCAGACCTAAAAGATGAATCTGCACAATCTAAACCTTCTCGAGTTTCCACCAAGAATATGTCCATCCTTGGTGGAAAAACTGTTATTGTTATTGTAAGACGATGAGCAACAAACACCAACAAGCCCCACTCCCCCTAAAAGGACAGAGAACAGTTTATTTTCTGGAAACGTGGCACAAATTAATTAATTCAAAAGCAGAGAGGTAAACCACCAAGTGAGACTCTTTGTATAAATTCTGTGTCGCTGCAGGCAGCTGGTTCCAAACCCATCTCGAACCAAGTGATCTGATGATCACTTCAAATTCACTCCTAGACTTTTTGCTTAGGAAATATTTTAAAAGTCATAGGAATATTAAGGAATTGTCCATGCAATGATAATAATCTGAGATCTGGAAACGGGTCAGGTACTCTCTGCTCCCTCCAGCAGCATCTCCTTTCTGACCCAATTTTAATGTGGTGGAGTCCCCATTCCTTTTCCCCCAGCCAAGCTGGCTGTACCAGAAACATAAAAATTGAAATTTAGAACATCATCAGTGCCTTCACACCCTTCAAGGATGCCACTCTGTGAGAGAACAGATGCACTGCCAGACTTCCTGAGCAGGGGCTGGTGCCAGCCTGCTGCAAGGAATTACAGGCAGTAAAATATTTTTGTCATGGGCCCTGGTGCAGAGCATAAAACAGGACTCCTTGTCCAGCCAGCCATGAGAACTCACTCCTGTCCTCCCTCTTTATATTTTATTTTTTGTCTTGTGGCCTGAGAACTGCACTGTCTGCACTCTCAATGTCATTGAGAATGACTTTAAGAAGCCACTCACTCACTCTCATGAAGAAATAATACCAATGGCACGATGACTGTCCTGCATATTTTCACATTGAAAATTTGAAAATATTTCCATGTTGCCAATGCAAGCCCCAGCTGAATCATTGCTTCTGAGAAGGAAAACACTTTACCTTCTCAACAGAACTGTTTCCACCAAACTTCTGCCCCTCACTGCAAATGTGCTTGGGTTTTCTTTGGGTATTTGATGGTGAGGAATTGGCCGGGGGTGCAGCCAGATCAAAGCCATGTGGGGATCACTTGTGAAAGCACAACTCTTCCAGCAATTTCCATAATTGAATTAATCTGCAATTGATGGCAAAACATACTTTCTACTGAGATCAGTGGCTTTGCAGACAGGGGAGGTCTTGGGGTCAGGCCATGGGTTCAGGTTTTGGGGGGATTTGAGTTCAACTTCAGGGGGGGAAAGTGGAAGGAGGATTAATTTTCTTTCCTGAACTCCCTTTTGGTGGCACCATGATGATCTTTTTTGTTGCTTAAAAATAATGGAAATGATTTTTTGAATTTTTTTTGAATATTTTTTTTAGTATTTTTTGAATATTTTTTGAATATTTTTTAGGGTTAGAAGGAGCTGCAACATGGCTGCAATGAGACTTTATCAGCACCTAGAACAGATTTGGAGTTTTTCATGAGCCCACCACTAAAAAAACCCAAATATTTCCACATGCTGAGGCCCTGTGTGATAGCTGACCATGTGTTTACACACAGGAGAACATTCAGATGTCCACTTGTGCCATTTCCCCCCTTTCCTGCTTTTCTTAAGTATCTTTTCATTGTAATGTATTAGGCCTGAGAACACTGGAAAAACACATGAGTCATATGATTGTTTAGTTAAAGTCTTGTTAGCTAAATTCAGTTGAAAACAAATAATAAACAACTGTAAGACTGTGGATGTCTGTAAGAAAATATTTCCAGTAAAGACAAGCCTTTCAAATTTTTAAAGTAAACAGTGTCACCTCAATATTATGCATACACCTTTTTTTTTCTTAATTTTTTTTT
>WBNQ01049086.1:6972-23585 GCA_013401375.1 Spizella passerina | reverse complement strand
AAAAGTGAAATTATAATCTCCCAAGAGACAGACTTAACAGTAACTATTATCTTTAGCGTATTCCTGCCAAAGGGACTTGGTGCAGATTTGCATTAGCTGTGCAGTTCTGCAGTCACATTTTCTTGGTCACACTCATGCAGTCTCTGCTCTGTGTCAGAGAGGAGGCAAAAACCACTTGAGAGAGACACAGTGTCTGAATGCAGCTTGCTTGGCACCTGTTTCCTCTCACACAGTCCCTGTTCCCAAGAGAGAAGGCAGCATTACTTCTCTCCTCCTGCAGCTGCACATCTTTATAATGAAGGGTTTCCAAAGTATCCTGAAACCATTTTCCTGTGGCAACAGAAAGCAAGATTTCATGCATACAATTTGGGACTATAAAAAGAAATAAATTGTCCTTTTTAGAGCTAAAATGTATCTTTGGCTCATGCTCTGTTACTCAGATCTCCATATCCCAAATCATAA
This sequence comes from Spizella passerina, assembly GCA_013401375.1. Classification (NCBI taxonomy): domain Eukaryota; kingdom Metazoa; phylum Chordata; class Aves; order Passeriformes; family Passerellidae; genus Spizella; species Spizella passerina. Next base: position 23,123 of record WBNQ01049086.1, on the reverse strand, counting down.
CAAAAGTGTGTGTCCTCATAAAATAGTAAAATATTTCTACCAAACCTGTAAGATTTTCACACTGAAATTGTACTTCCAGCATTTGTTGTCAAAAAGGCTGTCAATTAAGACAAAAAGTGAATTGAATATGTCTCAAGCTACAAACATTTCTCAGTAGAAAAGGTCAATGCTGTCTACAAGACATAGCTTAATCATTAGAACCAGTTCTTTTTGAGCCTGAAGATAGGTTGGAATGATTATGAGGTTAGTTAATTGATATTTTGCTGTGTACTTTGTGGTTTTCTTGTGGCTTAGTTTTGCTTCCTACAAAGCTCTATTGCAGGCACATTGTCATTCAACAGTTGCTGGGCAGAACCTGACACTATCCTACTTAATAAATTCCTTTAATTAACAGGTAGTTTGTGCAAAAGATGAGCTGCCTGATCATGTTCAAGGTGCCCATCAGTTTGGACTTGCCAAAGGCAGCCACTTGACCCTACTCTTCAATCAGTCTGCTGTCAGGAAGAAGTGAGTATGTCCTGAATTACACATGCACACACTGTTATTTTGTATTGAGCTGCAAGAAGGGCAGTGATGGGTTCCATGATTGATTGCCAGCTTTGAACATGGTCCTCAACTTCAGGTTTCGGTGGGCTCCTCATGAAAGAGAGTATCATATCCCAGGTTTAGTAACTCATGGTCAGAATTCTGCATTTTTATCCCCTCAGACCTGAGTCTCACTTTACCTTCTGTAAGTACTTTGATTCCTTTTTTCCACATGCAGAACTCACATCCAGTTCCCATTCCTTTGTCTGATGCAAGTGAGATCTCACCCTCTCCTCTCTATTTTCTGCAAGTACACCTTCCATCTTTGAAGGTGCACTTGAAGGAGAAAAGACTACTGAGAAGAATAATTTTGTTGGGACCTAATGTGTGATAGCACCTCTGCCTCTTTTACTTGTTTGAGAGGCTCCCAGCAAGGTTCCCATTACACAGCCTTCAAGTCACTTGCATTTGCTTCTTTCAGCTCAGGAAGTCTCTGCAGGCATTGAGAAAAGAATGTTTTTCCCTTCTAGCCCTTCTGTTACAGCTTCTGAGCAAAGGACATTGCAGAAGATTGATGCCATGTAGTCTGAACCTGGTGTCTCCATAATAAATGGCTCATTCATCTCCTCTACCTTTTAAGCCTCCCTCTGTTCTCAGTCTGCCCATAATATCCCAGCAAGCCTGCCTAATAGTAATGGATGCCATAAAGTTACCCTGGAATGGGTTCCTTTCTTGGGGCAATAAGCAAGCTTGCAGTCACAAACAGCTGAGCCTGTCCCTCTTAAAGTTCATCTTACTCTTTGACAAGCACTTCTTCTACTTCTGACAGGTACAGCACTGATTTCCATTATGAAATATATTATAAGTCATGCTTTCTTAAAATCAACCTAAATTCTACTTTTCTGGCCTTTGCAATAATAAATCTCCTTTCATAACAGGCTTTTCTCTGTGTCCAGAAAAGCTTTTCATCACTGCAGAAGAAATACCTTTAAGTAACACTGAATTTTTATTGTCTAGACTTTCCGTCCAGCTGAATCTCAGAACCTTTGCCTCCAGTGGCCTGATTTACTACATGGCTCACCAAAACCAGGTTGATTATGCAGCCCTACAGCTTTATGGGGGACAGCTCCATTTCTCATTTGATTTGGGCAAAGGAAAAGCAGTAGCTCTTCACCCTGCTGTTGTCAGTGATGGAAAATGGCATACGGTAGGTGGTTGCCAATCTTGTGCTCCATTTTCTCTTCCCTTTAGGTATGGATTTTTCTTGCCTTTTCTGTGTAATTTCTATGTTGCAAAAGCACACTGCTTCTAACCCAATCATGAAGTCATTCAGAAAACTTTTATTTGATAATTATTTTCTTATAAAATTGCCATTAATTGTACAGCAAATCCATCTTCCAACTACTGTCAACTATCTCAAACTATTTAGGAATTAAATAGTTCACCAACTGTGTAGTGATGGTCATCTTCAACAGAGAAGGACCTTAATGGAGGGTGTAAAAAATCTGACCTTTTCCACAGTGAGCTTTCAGTCCATTATGCCACTAAAGACCTGCACTTCAGTGTGTGACAGTGTGACAGAAATTTGTGGGTGCAGCATTTTCTTTTCTCCCACTTACTGCTTATTGCCTGAGCATGGTCACAGCAGCTAGTGACAACAGGGAAGCACTGTCCTTTCCTTGGTCGAGGCAACATGAGAAAGGGGGACATTTGAAATGAATGGAGGACTTGTCTTAAGTAGAGTTGGGGAGAAATTATGTCTGCAGCTTGGAGGTGTCACATAGCACTCAGGGCCTTCTGCCCAAAGATTGTGTCAGTCTCTATTGGCCCAATTCCTCCGAGCAACCCACCTGCCACTGGCTCTGGCTTTCTGTGCGAGAAGTGACTGTGATGTTTGCAGGAGTTTTAGGAGTAACTCTGAGGTTATCACTTTTCCTAAAGGCAGGTGAGGATGACAATTTCATCCTGCTAAGTTTCCCCTCCCTTATCTGTATGTGAAGCCTTCACTCTAAGAAGTGGCTTCTGTGGGACAAAGCGATTGATGACACAAAGCTGCCAGCTTTCCTAGGTGCCTTGGGAATCAGCAGAGTTCTTTTTGCTTTTTATAAATAATCACCAGAAGAAAAAACAGCAAAACATAACATGAAGAAGGGAAATGTGAACTTCTGTCAGAGATATCACAGTTAAGCTCTGCTGCCTACCCTGAAAGAGGAAGAATGCTCTAGGATTTACAGCTGCATGTTTAAAAATTGCACATACTCACATAAAACTCCTACTGACACTATCCACATTTTAAGAGCTGAACAGATTCCATATAAGAGCTGACCTGTCTTTACTACCCAGGACACAAAGCAGGAGCTTCAGCCTTTTTTATTAGAGATTAAGGCTGAGTCACACCACTTCCCAGCTGGGGGCAATCATTGCAGTCCCTCTGCAATCTGTGCAAACTAATATGCATTGCTACTGAAAAAACCACCACTTCTTTTCATTCTCTGCCCTCTGCTCATACCACCCTGCTTTACCCCTTTATCCCCCTACCAGCCCAAATGTTTATGAAACTTTGTGTTGAACCTACTCATGGTTCTGAGTGGGGCTAAAAGTAAATAGAGAAGAATAAATGGCTAGCTGACTTCCCTCAGCAACATGTAACTGTTTTAGGGCAAGGCAGGCATAAGGACTTAAGTGAACAAGATGCACAGAACTGGAAAGCTTTTTGGTCAAAACCAATGTAGCACTGCCTATCATAAAAGGACAGCACTTTGGAGACCTGATATGTCTCAGTTGTTGGGCAGCACAATAATTGCAGGAGGCCAGCACAGAATGCCTTTCTGCAAACTCAGTGACCTGCCCATATCCTAAGGCAATAAACTGGTGATTTAAAGAAATAATAAAACACTGAAAACCTTAGACGGGACATTATGAAATCATTGTGAGCCCTTGGGAAGGCAAGAAAGCTGTTTAACTGCTCGGTTGTATTCAGAAATGGTCTCAGCCTCAGGAAGAATTTCAAGAGGTTGCCTCAGAACAGAATGTCAAAGCAATTGAACCACTAAACAATTGTCCTGCTCTTATTTCTATGGCAAATGATGACTAGGTAACAAATTTGGCTTACTCATTTATGTTCACGTTTCCCTTTTTTCCAGGTAAAGACAGAATATGTTAAAAGAAAAGGCACAATCGTTGTGGATGGACAGGAGCTGGTAGCAGTCAATGCCCTGGGAGATGGTAGCACCTTGGATGTGGAAGGGAAGCTCTATGTGGGAGGACTCCCCTTAGACTACGTGCCAAAGAATCTTGGGAATGTAAGCAGGTTTGGGGGTGCCTCTGGCATTTTGCAAGACCAGAATGAGCATAGTGCAGGAAACTCATCTAAATCAGCATCCTGTCTCTGACAGGCTAAAAAGAAGTACTTAGGGAAAGAAGGAACAAGGAAAGTAATGACCCTTTACCAGATAAATCTTTCTGTGGCTTTCTGTGGCTTAATGAGTCCAGCTACAGCTTATATCCTTGTGTGTTAGTAATAGCCCTTAGCAGAACTTTTTTTTTCATTCTGTTTCTCTGTTAAAAATGAATAAAGAATCTAAATTCCTGTCTTTCACAGTATAAGGTAAAAACATGACCTACAATATCAGACATTTTGGTACCTGATTTTTCTTGCATTCAAACAGAAATTAGGTGCCTTAAATATCTCTGAAAGACTGTGAAAGAAAGGGTTTAGCTGTCTTTAGATTAAAGCATATTTTTAATACATCTTTTTAGAGGGTAGGTTTTGTCACCTTCCTCCTTGTATGGCCCACATTATATTAATGAGGATTCCGGTGATATGATAATGTTCCTCATAGAATTGTAGAATGTCCTGGTTTGGAAGGGATCCTCAAGGATCATCAAAGTCCAATTCTTGGCCCTGCACAGGACACCCCAAGAGTCACACCTTGTGGCTGAGAGCATTGTCCAAATGCTTCTTGACCTCTCTCAGGCTGATGCTGTGACCATGTCCCTGAGGAACCTCTTCCAGCGCCCAGCCACCCTCTGGAGTGATTCAGATGAATCTTTTTGATGATGAGAACTTGCAAAATGTCCTACAAAAATTTTGATTACTCATTAATTTGCTAAAGCATGTTTGGAATGTTTTTACTGTTGGGTGTATCTCTGCTCACAGTCAAGCAAATACAATTCTTCCTATATATTATAGGCAGTGTATATACTGTGGTTCTAAACTATTTGATTTTGACTCTAAGACATTATGTGCTTCACATAATTATATGTAATACTAGAAATTTAATTACAGAAGTATTTTAGATTCTGCTGTGTTTTGTTTGGATAATATTTTATCTGCAATAAGATCAGGTGAATCCCTAAGAGAGCATCACAGCAGTTTATACTAAACATTGTCTCTTATGTCTCCATATGCTTAGGTTACTCACAGTATTCCTGCCTGCATTGGTAGCATGACAATTAATGGCAAACAACTGGACAATGAGAGCCCTGTCTCTATCTTTGCTGTGAATAAATGCTATGAAACAGTGCAGGATGGTACCTTCTTTGATGGAAGTGGCTTTGCTGCTCTTGGTAAGTGTCATTAAATGAAAACAGTGCCTTACTGAATTAATATTAATGAAAACACTCCTTTCAGGTCTTACTGGAACTGTGTGTAATTAACTAACTCCTCATACAGTGAGTGCATGCCCTGCATGTGGATTTCTAACTGAGTCCTTTCACTTCATTCATCCAAAAGTGGTCATTTCTGCAAAGGGCTGCCTTACACAAATAAAAGAGATAATGGTTTTAGCAGTGGGAAAGAAATGAACTACATCTTTATTAGCTAAGAATATCCATGTTCATGATGTTAAGGTCTGATAAAGAATATTGTCGCAGACATCTTTTATGAAAATCTTTTTTTTAGGATTTTTTTTCCATCTGAGAAGCTGAGGCCTCTCCTGTGGAATGCATCAAGTAGATTTTTGATTGGCCCATCTTGGATGTTCATAATTAATGGCCTATCAAGGCTGAGATATCTCGGACAGAGTCCAAGAGAACTGCCTTTTGTTATCATTCTTTTCTTTCTATTCTTAGCTAGCCTTCTGAGAGGGAAACCTTTCTTTCTTTTCTTTTTAGTTAGTTATAATGTAATATATATATTATAAAATAATAAATCAAGCCTTCTAAACATGGAGTCAACATTCTTGTCTCTTCCCTCACCTGAAGACCCCTGTGACCACTGTCACAAATATGAATAAAAGACTTGTGAAGTAACATGAAGGATTGCATTTGTGCTCTTTACTGTTTCTTACAGATGAGATAGAATGGATTAAATGTGAATTAATTAAAAAACTTATTTGGGAATTTATCTATTCCAGTAAAAATTGGGAATTATGACTTCGGAAAACTTATTTTCCAGAGGTTTTGCAAGGTCATGAGCCAGCAGCATAATTAACATGTTTTTTAGACCTTTTAATGGTAATGCATATATTTAGCTCTGTATTGTGAGTTGCAAGTATTCTGCTAGAAGCTTCTAACTTATTTCCAGTCAGGGAAGGCTACAAGGTGCGTTCTGACGTGAACATCACGCTGGAGTTCCGCACCACGGCGGCGCACGGCGTTCTCCTGGGCGTCAGCAGCGCCAGGGTCGATGCGATTGGGCTGGAGATCATACACGGCAAGGTAGGCTGCCCTGTGCAGGCACTCATGGATACAGGGCTTGTTAGAAACTGCGAGGCTAGAGCTCTTGGAATGCATGAAATGCACACCAGTCAAGTGTGATGGAAGCACATTCCCACAGAACAAATGCGGGACAGACTTCATCTCGAGGTTTCTCACTGCCGTTGTATGATAAAATGTGCAATTAGCAGAAGTCACTGGAACTTTTTAGATTTTTAATGAGTGTAATTTATGTTAGTATGCAGCCACTCTGACCTCCTGTACTACATACCTTGTATTTTAGACCAAATATATATCTTTTTTATTGCTTAATACTTTTTCTGCCATAAAGCTATCCTTGTCCTTGAGAAAAATACTGCATATACAATGCACACTGTTTTGTAACCTCTTCTTCAATATTCATGAGCAATTAACTCATTCTCTACTTCTACTGGCCATTATGCTCCATAAACCTTTTAACAATCAATATACATAGTTCTCCAGTCATCTCTTGCATAAAAAAATATACACTTGACTGCTCTTAAGTGTTTGTTTTTACAGAAATAGCTCATTTTTTATTCAAAGCTTCCTAGCTGGAGACAGTGTTAAATATCACTGTTTCTGTGGGACATACTTTCCCAGTATTAATATGTAATACTTACATATTAATCCTCACTGCAGAGTTGAGGAAATGTCTGCTGCTTTGAAAACTAAATACATGGAAAAAATAAATGCATTTATTGGCAATGACAAGTGCTTTCAGGCCATTCTTCTTTCTCTTCAGTTATATACAGTGATTCATCTTTCAGATCTGAAGTCTCAGGTTCTGTGAAAAAGGTCTTGATTTGTATTTGTAAGAAACATTGAAATCCCTAGTGAAATGTATCAATGGACCATTGCATAGGTAGACCTTATTGTTTAAAATTCTAAAACACACTTTAATAAGGATCTACTCTACCCATCAAAGTAAACATTAATTGTGTATATTACCAAACATTTAAAATGGAAATCTCTGCACCAGTGTGATTGTGCTTTTATCTAGGCAGATTAGTTCATGTATTCTTACTTTATATCTTCATTGGCATCTGGCTGTTTGCACAGGTTTTATTCCATGTCAACAATGGAGCTGGCAGGCTAACAGCTTCCTACGAACCAAGAGGCACAAATAGCTTGTGTGATGGGAAGTGGCACAAGCTTCAAGCAAACAAAAGCAAACATCACATTTCACTGATAATTGATGGGAATTTGGTTCACACTGATAATCCCTACGTCCAGTCAACATCTGCAGATACAAACAATCCCATTTATGTTGGAGGTTATCCTGGTAGGTACAATAATATTTCCCTTCCCTCCTGTCCCTCCTGTGCTCACTCTCACAAGAATGACTCTTAACATGTGCTCCCTTTTGGTTTGCCATGGGAACTGTGCCTGTGAACAGCTCAGCTGTTGCTTCATATTCTGCTAGTTTCTATTTTAACTTCATAAACACCCATGCAGAGTGGCTTTCTCCTCTGTTTTTGCCTCTCATCTTCCATTGTCCCCTGGCAAAAACTATTTCTGCAAACTCTGCCAAGTTGTTGCTGTGCATGACTTATGCCTGAAAAGAGCAGTGACCGTCCATGTTGGGATGTCACACTTCATCCAAACATGAATGGAACTTGATGCTCCCCAGGTGTTGGTTTTATTTCTCATTTCAGAGGGGGAGAATTTTAATAACCTGGATCTTTGTAATTTTTTTTTTCAGTTTGGTAGAAATAATTTTACATATTTCATGTTTTTCAGCTGATGTCAAGCAAAACTGCCTCACAAGCAAGACCTCATTCCGTGGCTGTTTGAGGAACCTTGTTTTGACCAAGGGCCAACATACAGAATTGTTTGACTTTAGCAGAGCTTTTGACCTGCGTGGAGTATTTCCTCATTCCTGCCCTGGGGCTGAGCACTGAACTGTAGCAAAGCCTGTCTGGATTGAGAGAGGGTTTGTTTTTTTTGTTTTGTTTTTTTTTTTTTTTCTTTTGGTTTTTGATCTGTTATTTTGCATTCTCATTTTGTAATGAAAAGAAGAACTGAAAAGAACCTGCATCTATTTGATTTTTCTGGTTGTTTACCAGCTCAGGTCATTTATTTTTTTTAATCAGAAGCTCCACATCTGCATTTTAACTAAATGGTTTTAAACAACAAATACCTCTACAACAATTTTAATGGCATTATTTGGGTATTTTTCTTTTGGGAATTTTTATTAATCAGTGTTTACAGTGTGTTTTCTTTTGATTACTTGACAGTATTTCATTTTATTATGTGTTGGCAGTTTTGTAAGAAGGTAATAATTTTGGACCACATAATAAAACTACAATAAACTGCATTATTTCAAGTAGTTCAGTTGTCCACGTATTTTAGTTAGAAGAAAAAAGGAAGGCTGAGAAGTCACAAGTGTGCCCACTACAGAGGGTTTGGAACTAGATAATCTTTAAGGCTTCTTCCAGTCTGGGCCATTATATGACTGATTATTTGAAATGTAAGTGGACATAGTCCAGCAGAGGGAGCAGGAGACTGACTGAAGTCCTAATTTTGAAGGTCTCAGATCCAGAGTTTAATTAATAGAATTTTCTTAGTTACACTTCACAGTGTAGCTCCAGCTCCTTTTCCTTGTGCCTTACTATCCAGTGCTTCTGACACTCATTATAGATACATTGGCTAGATGGATTATGTTTCTGTTCATGCTTTCATGGAATCAGCTTCAAGACAAGCAGCACCTCTATGGCACAGAGATGCCTGTGAAGTGATGTGCTGCTGAAGAAACAATTNATCAGAAATGTGTAGTTTATCTTCTGCATAAACATCTCCACCCACAATGAACTCACACCACATGGAAGTGACTCCCACTAAGATTAAACACAGAATCCAGAGTTAAATCTGTGACCTCCAATTGCTCTGTTCTCAGAGAATTACACAACTGATTTAAGACATTGCTGGAGATTGCATTCTGTATTTCTCTGAGGCTGGCTCAGCAGATAACTGCACTGAAGCCTGGCTCTCCAGGCATTCCTCAGTTCAGATCCTGAAGCAGTTATCATCTTCCTACTTCATAAATTAAATTAGACTGGAAGTTTCAGGCATTACTTAGGACTTTATCAAGACAGGCACTATGGAACGCACAGCAAAATCAGTCACTGTCCAGAACTACTCACAATCTAAACTAGAGGGAGACAGTTTAGCTTCATGTATAAAGACACTGCACATCATTCCTTTCAGATGGGGTACTGACAGGAATACAGTAAGCTTCAAAGTAGGCCAGAAGTGAGAGAGAGTGATCCACAGCAAATCCCTTTTCAATTCAAAGAACATTACACAGCCCTGGAAGATGACCCCTAAAACAGATTTGGGTGTTCTGGACTTTCAGGTCACACACACTAAATCATGAGGAACTGTTTTCATTTGTATAGGTACTGATATATTGGCTCCATAATCAGTTTTCCAATTGGGATTTGGAGGTTTGGTTTGTTTTTCTTTAAGTACTATTTTAAAAAGAGAGGGGAGCATTACATTAGCACCCCTTACTTTGGATTAAAGTTATGTTCACACACTGTAACCCCATTTAAAAAATGATCTGTCTTATTTAGTGGTATACAGACCAAGGAACATTGGACAAAAGTTTGGCTACTGAAACAGTTAACAACTGCCTCAATTTGCTGTATTTTTAGAACAGATTCAAGTGGTCAGGCAAAGATGACACTAACGCGTCAAAAGAAAAGGGAAAGCAAAGCTGCAATGCCACGATCTTATCTGAGGCCATTTGCCACCTTACATCAAAATCATCCTAATTCAGAAACTTAGAAACAATTTTTTATCATGTAATAGGAAGAACTCTTTTACAGAATGATTTCTCTGAGTAAAACCTGAATACTGATGTGTTACACAGTCTGCAAAGCCCTCTCTAAATGAAGAGGGATTATTAATTCATCCTCAGGAGAGTAAAGACTCATACATAACTTTGAGAACACTCAGAGACACCCGTGCAGCTTCTGCGTTTTGCAAATCACCCGGATAAGGTTTGCTGAGCTATGCCAAACAGAACGAGCAGGATATGGCCAAGCAGTTTGGTGTTCTGTCACCACAGGGTCCCCACTCCATCCTACCCCCACGATCATGCAAATACCTACTTTCTGTGCTTGACGTTTTTTCTCATTGAAAACTGACTCCAAGCACACTTGTGTGAAGCATGACTGCTCCTGGCAAACACTGCATTTCTTACACAGCAAAGATGCAGACTGTCACTGAAGGAAAGTTACAGCTATGTAAAAATATACAACAGACCTGCGGAATGAATGGGTTTGTTTAAACAGCACACTGCATAGCTGTAAAACTGGTAATAGAAAAAAGCAGCAGGAAAAGGAAGAGACACACAGGAAGCAGTTTTTGTAAAGCAGCCAAGTTCAGAAACCTGCGAGATGCAGCGTCCTTTCCCTTGCACAGCCATTGAGAACACAGAGTGAAGTGAGTGGGCAAGATGGAGGAGGTCAATGTATTTGTCTGAAAGCATTGTAGGAAGTTAGCTCATTTGCTATGACACTTCAAATTACTTTCCTAAATTTTAGGCTTTCTGTATAGTCACAGAATGCCTTTTAGTTGGCTACAGATACAACGATGCTTAGCATTTATCTGNAGATGCCTGTGAAGTGATGTGCTGCTGAAGAAACAATTTGGGTTTTATTTGGGAAAAACTGTGTATTTTGGCAAAGCAAACTATTGCATCATTCTTTGGAAAACAGTATTTTTTACGGACGCTGGGAGGCAGTTTTAAGGCCAGCCTGCAGTTGTATCTTTGTCTTTTCTTACTGTGCTTGCCTCTGTTTTGAAAATTAGTCTTCCAGTAGTTGTTCTCAAGCCAGGTTTGGGGGACGTGTGCTCAATCCCAATCAAGTAATGACATCCATTCATCAACTGGCCAGGTCACCGAGCAGTGACAAATGTGTCTCATACTTTAATATGCATCTATAATAAGCATAGTTCTTTGCAAGTTCCTTTCATCTCCCCCTTTTTTTTCCTCTTTGAACTAGCAGTATTTTTGTTTGCTTCTTCCAATTTTATTTGGCTTTTACTATGCATTCGTACAATTTGGTCTAATGTTAGTTTTTCTCTATGTATTTTGTACTAGTTTAAAAAATGTGGCTGAAACGAAACTCCAAAGCAGTTTGCCATTGCTTTCAATGAGGCAGGATTCCAGTGTGTTTTGTGCATTGTGTATAGGTAGGCCAAGGGAAGAGCTCCTGGAGCAAAGAGCTCCTCCACTTCAGCAAGGGTGGCAGAACCTGGTCTTCTGTACAGCTGTTCAGGTGCTGTAACCACACAGTTCCTTTTAAAAGTTTTTAAGTTCCTTTTCTGCCCCCTGCTTCTGCTTCTACCCAAAATACACGTGCTTCGATTTGAAGAGTTGGCTTTGTTGTATTTTTATTTTTGACATGGATACAATACAGTGGACACACTGCTGTACAAATACACTTACATGGCATACTTCAACAAAACACATAACATAATGAGGATTGTAAGGGAAACGTACATACAAACACTTCACTTTGATTAGTGGCATTGTATTATTTTCCAGAGAAGACAGACATGAATAGAAACCCATTGAAAAATAAAAATGAAACACTGTGTGTTTGTATTCATTGTCTATTAACCCCAACATCTGATCTCACAAGGTTCACATTACAAGCATAATTTAGGCAACATGTTTTGGATAAAATATCATCCATATCCAGAAGTATGTATTTTACCAGATCTTTTTTTGTAATTACAAATCTTGCCTCATACAAAAAGAAATACTTTGTCAACATCAATGTGAAATTGCTACTAGATTAAGTAGTAAATGTCTAAGCCAAAATATTTTTCCTGGAAAATGCAGAGTGAGGTAGTTAATATTATACATGGACACAGACACATTTGCACACACGCACACTTTCTAATGACATTCACTGCATATACAGGTTAAATCATTCCAGTCTGTTTTGCAACACCTGTTTTTTACAATACTCCCTTCTCTATGTGTTGATATGCAAAATGCTGTCCTTGTAGAACCATGGAGTATATAAATGATTGAGGCATCTTTGGAATTTCAGTACATTTCTCTTTGCTTGCTACCACTTTCTTACTAATAGCTTTCCACACATGTTACTTTTTTTGAGGTGACAATCCTCTTGCAACTTAGTTTGGAATTCAGCTTCTGTTAGGAGAAACAAAATTCCTCATGCCTCCACCAGCATCTTGAAATACAAGACCTAAAGTTGAAACCTCGTATTTCAAAATGCCATTGAGCTTTTTCCATTTGTCTGCTGCATATTAAGTTAGTGTACCAAAACAATACAAAACAACTTAATGTGGAACATTATTAACCACTACACATGAGTCATTAGGGCCATTTGTATGAAAAGAGAATCCTGACATTCTTTTTCAGAGACAGGAGGTATTTGGCCACTCTATGTAGAATCTAGTTCATCTGCTAATATGCATGTCTTACAAAGTTATAGGCAGTTTCAGCATAAAACAAGAGCTCACAGGGTGACTTTCCTAAGTTGTGAAGTGGTAAAAGTCTTCAAAACGCCCTGGTATTCTATACAGAATGCAGGGAGATATATTTCAAATAGAAATAACATTGATGAGGTCCAGAACGTGCTGAGCAAGTTGCAGCATGAACACAGGGCTGCTCTGTCCTTTCCCTTGCACAGCCATTGAGAACACAGAGTGAAGTGAGTGGGCAAGATGGAGGAGGTCAATGTATTTGTCTGAAAGCATTGTAGGAAGTTAGCTCATTTGCTATGACACTTCAAATTACTTTCCTAAATTTTAGGCTTTCTGTATAGTCACAGAATGCCTTTTAGTTGGCTACAGATACAACGATGCTTAGCATTTATCTGATTCTCTTTATATTCGAAGCACCACATATAAAAGCCTTTGCTGAGTTTGTTCTTCCCAGATGGATGTTCATTACTCCTGATCTGCTCAGGGAATTGTATGGCTACATCTGGGAGTAGAATTTAACTCAACTAATTCTCATGTTGCCTTTATATGGAAAGTACAAGTCCTGCTTTACAGCTGACGTTCAAGGGCAGCACAAGCACAAAGAGCTGTCNACCACATATAAAAGCCTTTGCTGAGTTTGTTCTTCCCAGATGGATGTTCATTACTCCTGATCTGCTCAGGGAATTGTATGGCTACATCTGGGAGTAGAATTTAACTCAACTAATTCTCATGTTGCCTTTATATGGAAAGTACAAGTCCTGCTTTACAGCTGACGTTCAAGGGCAGCACAAGCACAAAGAGCTGTCCATTGCCACAGAGGGAACTAAAGGGTATTGGGAGCAAAGCACAAGACAAAACTTTTATGCTTANGGCCAGCCTGCAGTTGTATCTTTGTCTTTTCTTACTGTGCTTGCCTCTGTTTTGAAAATTAGTCTTCCAGTAGTTGTTCTCAAGCCAGGTTTGGGGGACGTGTGCTCAATCCCAATCAAGTAATGACATCCATTCATCAACTGGCCAGGTCACCGAGCAGTGACAAATGTGTCTCATACTTTAATATGCATCTATAATAAGCATAGTTCTTTGCAAGTTCCTTTCATCTCCCCCTTTTTTTTCCTCTTTGAACTAGCAGTATTTTTGTTTGCTTCTTCCAATTTTATTTGGCTTTTACTATGCATTCGTACAATTTGGTCTAATGTTAGTTTTTCTCTATGTATTTTGTACTAGTTCAAAAAATGTGGCTGAAACGAAACTCCAAAGCAGTTTGCCATTGCTTTCAATGAGGCAGGATTCCAGTGTGTTTTGTGCATTGTGTATAGGTAGGCCAAGGGAAGAGCTCCTGGAGCAAAGAGCTCCTCCACTTCAGCAAGGGTGGCAGAACCTGATCTTCTGTACAGCTGTTCAGGTGCTGTAACCACACAGTTCCTTTTAAAAGTTTTTAAGTTCCTTTTCTGCCCCCTGCTTCTGCTTCTACCCAAAATACACGTGCTTCGATTTGAAGAGTTGGCTTTGTTGTATTTTTATTTTTGACATGGATACAATACAGTGGACACACTGCTGTACAAATACACTTACATGGCATACTTCAACAAAACACATAACATAATGAGGATTGTAAGGGAAACGTACATACAAACACTTCACTTTGATTAGTGGCATTGTATTATTTTCCAGAGAAGACAGACATGAATAGAAACCCATTGAAAAATAAAAATGAAACACTGTGTGTTTGTATTCATTGTCTATTAACCCCAACATCTGATCTCACAAGGTTCACATTACAAGCATAATTTAGGCAACATGTTTTGGATAAAATATCATCCATATCCAGAAGTATGTATTTTACCAGATCTTTTTTTGTAATTACAAATCTTGCCTCATACAAAAAGAAATACTTTGTCAACATCAATGTGAAATTGCTACTAGATTAAGTAGTAAATGTCTAAGCCAAAATATTTTTCCTGGAAAATGCAGAGTGAGGTAGTTAATATTATACATGGACACAGACACATTTGCACACACGCACACTTTCTAATGACATTCACTGCATATACAGGTTAAATCATTCCAGTCTGTTTTGCAACACCTGTTTTTTACAATACTCCCTTCTCTATGTGTTGATATGCAAAATGCTGTCCTTGTAGAACCATGGAGTATATAAATGATTGAGGCATCTTTGGAATTTCAGTACATTTCTCTTTGCTTGCTACCACTTTCTTACTAATAGCTTTCCACATATGTTACTTTTTTTGAGGTGACAATCCTCTTGCAACTTAGTTTGGAATTCAGCTTCTGTTAGGAGAAACAAAATTCCTCATGCCTCCACCAGCATCTTGAAATACAAGACCTAAAGTTGAAACCTCGTATTTCAAAATGCCATTGAGCTTTTTCCATTTGTCTGCTGCATATTAAGTTAGTGTACCAAAACAATACAAAACAACTTAATGTGGAACATTATTAACCACTACACATGAGTCATTAGGGCCATTTGTATGAAAAGAGAATCCTGACATTCTTTTTCAGAGACAGGAGGTATTTGGCCACTCTATGTAGAATCTAGTTCATCTGCTAATATGCATGTCTTACAAAGTTATAGGCAGTTTCAGCATAAAACAAGAGCTCACAGGGTGACTTTCCTAAGTTGTGAAGTGGTAAAAGTCTTCAAAACGCCCTGGTATTCTATACAGAATGCAGGGAGATATATTTCAAATAGAAATAACATTGATGAGGTCCAGAACGTGCTGAGCAAGTTGCAGCATGAACACAGGGCTGCTCTGTCCTTTCCCTTGCACAGCCATTGAGAACACAGAGTGAAGTGAGTGGGCAAGATGGAGGAGGTCAATGTATTTGTCTGAAAGCATTGTAGGAAGTTAGCTCATTTGCTATGACACTTCAAATTACTTTCCTAAATTTTAGGCTTTCTGTATAGTCACAGAATGCCTTTTAGTTGGCTACAGATACAACGATGCTTAGCATTTATCTGATTCTCTTTATATTCGAAGCACCACATATAAAAGCCTTTGCTGAGTTTGTTCTTCCCAGATGGATGTTCATTACTCCTGATCTGCTCAGGGAATTGTATGGCTACATCTGGGAGTAGAATTTAACTCAACTAATTCTCATGTTGCCTTTATATGGAAAGTACAAGTCCTGCTTTACAGCTGACGTTCAAGGGCAGCACAAGCACAAAGAGCTGTCCATTGCCACAGAGGGAACTAAAGGGTATTGGGAGCAAAGCACAAGACAAAACTTTTATGCTTAGTCCTATAAACAAGCCACAGACCGACTATCTCTTGTATACTTAAAATAAATAGTTTTCAAAATAAGAAGTGTATTTTATAATACAATTGTCCTGTTTTTTTTCCTGGCTGCAACTGCATCTCCTTTAGTGTTAAGAAGAAAAAGGAAAAACAAAACAAAAAAACCCAAACAAACAAGAACAACAACAAAAACCTACAAAAAACCCCAAAAAAACCCAA